>JBCAUA010015005.1:0-12960 GCA_038406235.1 Peronia verruculata | reverse complement strand
CCTGTCCTCTCTCTCCCTTTTCCTCTTGTCCTTTCTCTATCCTTCTCTTTGTGTCTCCCTCTCTTTTGTCTCTCTCCCTCTTCCCCTTTCTCTCCCTCTCTCTCTCTCTCTCTCTCTTTCTCTCTTTTCTACTCTCTCTCTCTCTCTTTTTCTCTCTTTTCTACTCTCTCTCTTCTCTCTCTTTCTCTCTCTTTTTCTTTCTCTCTTCCCTCTGTGTCTCCCCCCGCAGCCTCTCCCTCCAGGTGTATGAACCAAAAGGTTTCTAAGAATGTTATAAACAAGCAGGAACTTTAGCTACTCATCAACTCAAAATAATGCTTTTCTTTCCCTCTCTCTCTCCCCCTCTAGGAGTATGAATTTGGCGGTTTCATGATCCAGCAGAATGTGGGCGGTCACCCTGTGGCCGTCTTTCGCTTCCCCCCACGGGTCAAGTTCGCCCCGGACTCCACTGTCACCGTGTGGTCAGCCATGAATGACCCACACTTGCACAGTCCACCCACAGACTATTACTGGAAGGAGCAGCAGAAGTGGGGCACTGGTCCAGAATGTACTACCATCCTCTGCAGGGCCAACGGACAGGTCTGTATGGTGTGGTTGTTGTTGTTGTTGGTGTTGTTGTTGTTGTTGTTGTTGTTATTGTTAATGTTGTTATTGTTGTGGTTGATGTTATTGCTGTTGTTAATGCTATGGTTGTTGTTAAAGCTGTGGTTGTTGTCGTTGTTGTTAATGTTTGGTTGTTGTTGTTGTTGTTAGTATTGTGGTTGTTGTTAATGTTGTTGTTGTTGTTGTTGCTAATGTTGGGGTTGTGGTTGTTGTTGTTGTTGTTAATGTTGGGATTGTTTTGTTTATGTTGTATTTGTTGTTTTTGTTGTTAATGATGTGGTTGATATTATTGTTACTGTTATGGTTATTATTGTAACAGTGTTGCTGTTGTAGTTGTTCTGGTTGTTGCAATTGTCATGGTGGTGGTGGTGGTGGTGATAGTGATAGTCATTCTCGTGGTTGTCATTGTTACTGTTCTAGTGGTTGTTGTTATTACTGTGGCTTTGTTTGTGATGTGGTTCTGATTGTTGGTATGTTATTGCTGTCACTGCAGATTATTGTTGTTATTTGTTGTGTGATTAATTTTGTTATTGTGATTATTATTGTTTCCTTGCTGTTATTGTTGTTGCAGTAGTGGTGGTAATGGCAATAGTAATTTGGTTGTCGTGGTTGAGACAATGGTAGTGTTTTGGTCATATTGTCATTGTAACTGAGGTAATGATGGTGCAAGCGACATCAATGCAGTAAAGATAATGATGATATTCAAGGAGTCACTGTGATAAAGCTGGTCATGGTGCTTAGAATGTGATTATGATAGGGGTTCTAATAGCTAATATTCGACAAGCAAAAACCAGGAAATACCCGATGGAGTGTTTGTACCCCCTGGTGAAAACAGAACACCCACTGATTTTTATTACTGCGCTACCACAACATCTGAGAATAATTGTCACTAGTCCAATGCATTATGTCAATGGCAGTGAACAGTTTGGAGTGTTTAAACTTTGTACCCCCCTACTAAAACTAGACAGAGAATTCCAGCCGTTCGCTTGGTCAGAACAAATCTAATATGGTTGTGATCTTGAATTTTTCTAATTTGATGTACAGGCCTCCTGGTAGAGGCCATCAGGATAATCATTTTTGCATTGAAGTTAGTTGCTAGATCTAATTATAACATGTGTTTGTTCTTATCCAGGCTGTTGCTTGGACCACTGCTGCTCATAGATTCACCAAGGATGCCTTTGAAGAAGGTACTAAGCCCAAAGATGCTGACGCTGATGGTAAGTTTGTTTTTAGGATAGGAAAAATAGAGAAATATTCCACAAATAGTTTATGATAAGAATTGCTGTGCCACATTTTCTGCTCCCTTGTACAGTATGGTTACCATATGATATCCCTTATCCAGAGTTATGCAGGAGCAAAGTAAAAGAAAATTTCAATTTCATGAGTAAATACATATATTATGAAAGGTTATCATGAGCTGGAGGAAGGATAATGCATAGAGTGAAAGAGGGAGAAAGGAGTTGATTGAGGAGAAAATAAAAAAGAATGAAGGAGAAGAAAGAGAGTGATATGATTATCAGAGCAAGCAAAACAAAAAGCGATCATCACTCTGTCCCTGTCAGGTGTGACCAACTCACGAGTTGGAGCAATTGACTAGTATATACCGCTCCCATACCATATTCTGTTGATTGAGACCATGGCTTTTTAATGTAGTCAATATTGTTTCTGACTGTCCATCCTAACAGGCAACAGAAGCGGCCAGAAAGACCTGGATGATGCCAGAGATGATGAGAGTCTGACCGAACTTAACATTGATACCAATGCACCCAAACCAGAGCCAGTCTACCTTAGAAGGTATGAAAAAAAAAGAAAGGAAAAAGATAGAAAGAGAAGAAAGAAAGAAAGAAAGAAAGAAAGAAAGAAAGAAAGAAAGAAAGAGAAAAAAAGAAAGAAAGAAAGAAAACACCCTAACATGAAAGTAAAAAGCAATTCCAGGACATAATACAGGTCACAAAGCAAAGAAAAAAAGGTCAAATAAATGAAAAATAATAAAAATGATAAAAAATAACAACTCCCTACAAATGTGGCAGAGATGGGTGCAAACCTTGGACAGATTGTCCCCAGAAAAATTATAAGTATGCTCTTCAGCTTCTCGCACTCTCTCTGGGAAGATACCCCATAACATAAGACACAGTGCTCTGAAGAAGTATAGATGTAAAATCTAAGATAAGATATGATCAACTTTATTTGTCCTCAGAAGCAAATTCCACTCATAGTTGATGAGACACAGTATACTATTAAATCTACACATAAGGTACATCCGTACTTACATACGGACAAAAATATTATGATTAACTTCAGAACAAGGCAGGTCAAAAAAATGCTGTCCAGCTTGATAAACGTACTGCTGATGGCAGAAATAAATTTTTCTATTGCTTGCGTGTAGTGTAGTTCTCACATGCAACAAATTCTGATTTCTCTCTGAATAATTTTATGCCAATGCTGGTACCACAAAGCAACTCCAAAGTCAAACTGTCCTCTGCATCTATCTAATCAGTGTCAGTCAGTCAGTTGGAGAGTAAAACTATTGATTCTTGTTTTCTTTGCAAGTTCTGGGGAAAATTGAGAGCATTAACATTGTTCTTGCGACCAGGGCAAATGAGTCGGAAGTCACGCCAGGCAATGAAGAGATTTGGCTGGTTTTTTGGGTTATTTTTAACTACTTTCCAACTAAGATACAATTTTTTTTGTTTTAATTTGTTTAAATCCTTTTTTTAATCTGAGAAATATTTTGGTATCATAGCCGGAAAATAGTAAAAACGGTAAAGAACGGCTGTGACTTGAACTCAACTGACGCAACTTGTGACTCATTTGCCCTGGGGACAAGACATTTTCAATACATGTATTTTTAGACACGTGTAAGAATGACTTAAGTGTTCCACATGCCAACAGTTAAGCTGTACATATCTGTCATCCTCATCCCTTGTGTCTTCCTGTCCATTACAGAGAAAAACAACAGCCCCCATCTCTGGTGGCCCCTCGCCATCCCCATGGCAACAGCCCAGCCAACGGCATTCACCCCAACACTGGACAGCAGCGTCCACTCCGCTACGGCAATGACAACAGCACCTACAGCCGCCAGTCCAGGACCCAGACCACACGACCTGATCCCATCCCAGGTGAGCAGTCTGCTAGATTGTCTTGTCTCTTTCTGGATAATATAGGACAAAGTCTGTGCTTGAAGCAGTGACAATGCTCTGTCTCTCCTAGACTTTGATATGCTTAAGGCTGTGATGCGATATTTCATTCACTGAAGTTTTGATCCAGAGTTTACTGTGGCAACAAAATGTTTTATAGTCTGCCATAGATTCTTGTAAAAATTCTTTATTGATTTTTTTCATTTATTCATATATGTCGTTCTTTATTATTTCTTTATTTATTCATCTGTCTATGTTTCTGTTTACTAAGTTATTTATTCATTTGTATATTTATTTATTATTTGCATCCCTTCATTTATTTATTCTTAATTTATTTAATTCTTGTTATGCATTTCCTATTATTCGTTTATCAACATAATAATATATTTATTCCTGATAATGTCATCTAGTTCATACACATTTCTATACCTGAACAACACCTAAGATGTGTTTGATATAATTTTATTACCATCAAGCTGATATATAATGGTTTGTTCCCTCCATCAGGCCAGCCCTACTCTGGTGCTCCAGCTCAGCGCTTGGGCAGTGCCCCCTTGAAGAAAATGGGCGGGAGCAACGGATCACAGCCACCTACAATACGGGGCAATGGATGTTTAGCCAACAAATCAGTAAGATCATATTTTTTATCTGACTCAAGTCAATATTCACAGTCTTTCATGCCATCTTGTGGTCAGTGAAATACTCATAATCAATTTTGATAGTAACCCAGAATTCATGATAACTTTTGTCCTTTTTTTGTCTGATTTGGGTTCCTGAACTACATGTACTATATTTGAATTATTTTTTCCTGTGTTAACATTTGTTTGTTTTATGCTGCTGTTTAAAACAAATTTTCACTTCATTTTTTTTTTCTTAATATAAATTTTGTGGGTAGTGCTTCTGGTTCACAGATTCACTTTTTATCACTGTTTTTTTTTTTTTTCTGTTCAGCTTTGAGCTTTTTGAGACATAGGCCTATCCATGTCACGTTTGAGGAATGCTTTTTAGCTTGTTCTTGAATTTGAACAAAAATGTTATTTTTTCTGTCCATTTTGAATTTTGTATTCTGTTTTGGCATGAGAACTAATGAACAAGGATCTGTGTTGACAGACACAAGATTTGCTGTGGACCTTCAAATGATAACAATTGAAACATAAAAACATATTGAAGTTTCTGAAAATCAGTTGTACACAAAAGCATATGGAAGATAGTTACAACGTTACTAGGACACCCCCAAAAAAGAAATTATCAAACTAAAAAGATCTGTAGCCTGATGGAAATAATTATTTTCTTTGTTATGGATAAAATTTTAATATAGTAGTCTTGTTGTAACTTTCTTCTATGAAAAAGTCATCCTTTACATTTAAAAAGCAGCTTTTGTCTGGACAATCAAAAGACTGCTCTTTGTTTTTTAACAGATGTCAGGCATAATTGTGATCATCTTTTTTCATATTCATGGCATTCTCACTAGAGAAGAAATATTGATGTCTTCTCTTGTATAAGTTCTCATATAACTTTTCTCTTTTTTCTTTTTATTTCTTTTTTTTATTTTTTTTTTCAATATCACTTTATGTATGATCAATACTTCAGCAGGCAAGTGGTCAAAGACGATGTAATTTCTTATCTTGATGCGACTTGAATCTTTGCAGAACAAGAATTTCCTGAATATATTACTGGCAGACAGCCCACGAATTTGACCTACATTTACAAAAAATCTAGGCCCAGAGACCTTATGCAAAAGTATTAAGATTCGCCGGTTTTGGCAAATTGTGTTGTTTGGTGGAATTTGAGTTTGATTGTGGTGTGAGAGCATTCCTAGTTAGCTAACCTTTTGTGCTTTGATTCACATTTGTGCCAGCTGGTGAAAGTCGGGAACTTTATAAACATGCACAAGTAACAAAGTAATATTAAATTTTAGAGGCAACTCAAACTGATAGCCATGATACTATTGAATGTAGGTCCATATTGTTTTTGAGAGAAGGTATCTAAAATGAAATGTTGACCAGTTTCATAAATTTCACAGAGTCATACATCAATATATTTTCTTTCTCCAAGACAAAGCCATTCTGTATCATTGAAATTCAAGTTGAACAACTTTCTGGAGATCTGTATCGTTTGGAGGTGTATTTAAGCAAAACTCAATGTGAAATGGGTTATTGATACCTGATAGGGCTAGACTCTCTTATCATCTCAGTTTTTGCTGCAATCTTGGTTTCTATTGGTAAATTCGCTTTATCGTAAATTTTCAAATTTCAGTTTGCTGATTATTTCTATTCTCTTAAGCTATTCTCCATACTTATTTTATCCCTTTTGCCTCTGTCTTTATTGTTAGCCTCAGGTTTCTTTCACCCCTGTCTCTCATTCTTTCTTTTTATTTTCTCTCTTTCTCTCTCCCTCATTCACTCTCACTTTTTTCTCCTCTTTTCTTCTCTTTCATTCTATCTTTTCCCGCTGCTTTTTTCTTCTTGAACATGATATGCATTAACGAATGTTAAATTGATGATATGTTTTTCATTCTACATACACTGAGAGTAAAAACACATATTTCCAAACTAATATTATTATGATGTATGAGAAAGTCTGTAACTTCTTCCATATGCATTTGAACGTTTTTAATTCCATAATTGCTATGATACATGATTTTGCGAGTGTTAAAAGCTTGTAAATCATGTCCATTTTGCGTGAACAGGAAATTGCAATGAAGATAAATTATTCACCACGTGCAACATCACCATAAAATGATTTATTAAATGTGGTGAATATTCTGGCTTGCCAGTCATCACCCGAACCGTAGTGCAATCAACTGCAGGTTCTCACTATGAAGACTGTTCTTATCCTTTGGCTGAGATGAATATAACAGATGCACTACAGAGTTTAAAAATACTGGCCACGGCAACTCTTGCTCAGGGAAAATATGAAAGTGTGATATGACTGTGAGAGGTGACCACACAGCCAGAACTGAAACTTACTTGAAGATAAAAATAAGGCGTAGTAGAATGGACACCCTGACAGGGAAGGGTGATCAAAATCTTAAACTTGTTGGTGTTGTTGTCGTTATTACCTTCAATATGGTGTATGTTTGTAGTTCAGTGCTTTATCAATGTCAATATGTTTTGGGTGTTTTTTTTACTAACGTTATTATTTTGCAGCTGAGTACCACCAATGCACATACGTAACAAAAGTTTGTATTCAATTTGGATTCACTGTATGTGATATAGTATTAACTTAGCCTGTGTGAATGGAAACCATTGTTCACTTTGAACTCACTGAAATGATCGAAATCAAATATATCCAAGGCCTTACTTTATTAAGCCTATTGATTCCAGTCACCCGTCATGCTGGAAGTCCCCCAGTCATTGTGATTATTTATTATTCATTTTGTTTTTGATATAAGGTCTTCAGTCAACACCACATTAAGTAGGCTACAGTATGCTAAATGGACATTTAATTTTTGTAAATGCTTCACTGCTTTGACGTCATCAAATTTTTCAGTACTCCTGGATCAGAAATGCCATGGTTGAATGTTGTTTTTATTTTTCTTCAACTTACTGCACTTTGAAAAAAAAAAAAATATTTTGCTCATGGTGTGAAAAAGTCATTTCACATGCCATTTTGGTGACAAAACTCAACCACATGTAAATTGATTAAGCAGTGTTTGGTGATGTGATGTTTGTATAAGTTACTATAATATTCTGACTGGCCAATTCAGTGACTGTTGCCAGTGTCCAGTTATAGACAGTACAGGAAATATATCCTGGGTGCTAGTCGGAGAAGGAAAACAAGAGCATTGAGCCAGGACAACTGAGAAAGGATGCAGAAATCAATGCATTGATTGTATTTACATGGCGACCTACCACTGAACTAGTAGTGACTATTGTAACATAAAGCAGAGTCGATGGCAGCAACAAGATCATATGATCTATACTGTGTCGATTTGATGTTGGAATGTGCCACTGTCTATTCCCATAGGCTGGATCCATTCGAGTGGCTCCACCCTCACCATTTCTTTCCCCTCTGCAAGAGCAGTTAATTGATGAGACAAGGGATCGAGCTTTCTCATTGGTTCGTTTCACATCATAGGTGTGTCTTTCATTAATGTTGGGATGTGTCCCCTAGCTGTGGGTGTGGTCTTTCCTTTCCCTGTTTAGCATTTCTTGCCTATATACACCTCTGTCCATGTTTTCCAAGTCTGACTAGCTCATCATCAACTAGGCTAGATACTGTTGGTTATTCATATTGGCTGCACTATTGGCTGCACTATGACTTGAGAATTAGCCACGCTTTCCTGGATTGTCTTGTTGAAGATGAGCAAACATTTGACTGGTTTATTGATTTGTATTCACTTTTTTCCGTCATTCTTACATAAATTTCAGAATTAGCACTTGGATGTTATAATTTCAAAGAGGCTCTAAAGTGTGCTCATTTATGTTCAATCTGGACACTAGTGTCATACATATTTTTCAACAATCAGGTAAAGCTAAACTTCTTTAGTTATAATGCCTCCTTGCTTGAAAAAAAAAAGGGGGGGGGGGGGGCTCCTTCGAGTATCGCCCACCTGATCGTGATCTTATAGATCTGATTCTGATGTGGACATAATTTTTCATCTCGATTGACTGAGGGAAGGATTTGATCAAGGACAGAATATTACATCCATTATATCTATAGTCAGGAAAGTAAGCTTAGCTGAATTGAAAATCTAACTGGGTAGGCGTCATGTTATTATTATGCCAAATATTTTTCGTTTTGTAAAATTCTGTTGTTAATGCTAGTTTGTGTGGCCGGACTTCAGCATAACTCTCTTTCTTTCATTCATTCATGGCACCATTCATTCTTTCACAATTCCTTCCTTCCTTCATTCATTCATCATTCATTTATTCATCCATTCATTTATTTAATCATTTATTTATTCATTCGTCTATTCATTCATCATCATCTATTCAATTATGCACTTATTCATTCGTTCCTTTTCTTTTTCCTCCTTTGTAATTTTTTTTCTGTCCTCCTTTTTTATTCTTTCTTTCTTTCTCTTTCTCTTTCTTTGCTCTTTCTTTCAGTTTTTCTTCAGTTCTTTTTCATCATATCTTCTTTCACTTTTTTGTTTCTTTTATTCTGTCATTTTTTCCTTTATTTTCCTTCGTTTTTTTCCTCCTACTAACCCCCCCCCCTCCCCCACTTTTTTCAAAAGTGAAAAGTATCTATTGGTAAGGACTATCTGATTTAAAAAAAAAAAGAAAGAAAGAAATTTAGATCATATGTACTTCATCACTCATATCTATGGTTCCTTTCCTGTATGTGTTGTAGAACCTGAAGGCTTTTTTTTTTTTTTGTTGACTACCTGATAGCAATACAACCTTCGACTATTTCAGGGGAGTTATGGACATATTTATTATCTACTGTCTTCTTCATCCCCCCCCCCCTTCATCCTCCTCGCCCACAAGGGCCTTTGGGTTATAAGTGAAAGCCCGCCGTCAGTAGGGTGTCTCTCATGGAATGCCATCCTCAACGTTCCAAGGGTGACATCTCTCTTCTTGCTCCTGTCTTCTGCCCCGCTCTCTTTCTTCTCTTCTTCTTGATGTGTAAGCATATCTTACTGTGTTTAGCCCAACACGGCCATGCTCGTGCTGACGTGCCTTTGAACCCCAACACAATCAAAAACATGTATGTTGTTCACAAGAATGAGGTAAGGGCGTTACCCTGAATTGTAGAAAAAAAAAAAAACAAAACAAACAACAACCAAAAATTGTCAGAAATGGAAGGAAAATCATGTGCGGAAACTGGGCACGCTGAAATTAATTCAAACAGTTACAGTGTTCTACCGGCAACAACTGGACCATTTCAAGATGATGATGCATAGATAGTACCTACTTGACATTTAAGTAGTTTTCGACTCCATAAATCTTTTATGGGTTTCGTTGCAAATGTGAAGTATAGATATGCAACATTTTAGTCTTATAAAACGACGGTTCTCTTGGCTCTAAGTATGTGTCGGTCTCGTCCAGCGAGAAGAATTTTTGTGACTAGGAATTTGGACGTTTTTTTGTTGTTTTTTTTTTTCTGTTTCTGAACGGCAGCGTCTCTGCCTGTTTTTCATCCGAGTATTATCTGCCAACGGTTCTTTAATGTTTATGTAACTTACAGATGGCAGTCTATTATCTGTCTTTATCAGAGAAGGCTAGGTGTCAGGTTTTCTTACCCAAGAAGCCAAGAGAGGCCATGATAAAAAAAAAAAAATGCAGAATCTTATCTGTTCCTGTCCCCAGGTAGAATTCGAAATTCGAACCCTAGACGTAGGTTTTTCACCAGTGAGCAGAAAGCTGGCCCCTGCACCACCGAGACTCTCCCCCCCCCCTCCCCTTACCTTACGTTCTATATTCGTCTTTCAACTTCCTGGTGTAGTCTATCTCCTCTTCTCCCCCCCCCCCCCCCCTTTCCCTTTTGTTCAGCCAAACCAATCAATTACAGCAAAATCGGTTTCTAATTAAATATATATATAAATGGACATTTTAAGTTATCATTTTCGAACATAACAATTCGAGTGGACATCCAGTAGTTTGGCGGGGTACGGCACACAGCGTACAGCCCCAAGATTTGACAGTGGTGTGAACTGTCCCACGTCATGACCTACAGTCCCGCGTTAAGCAACGATCTCCACAGGGAAGGTGAAACAAATCCCATCACCGTCACCACTTTGTGTTCCCCCCCCCCCTTACCTTACGACTTCTCTCAATCCTTTACCATGTTATGGGATGATGCATAGTCTCGGGTACAAACGATATTTGAGGGGAAAATTGCCCTTTTTTTAAAAATTATAATTACATACGGTAATGCGCGTGAAAATGTGATTCACATATATACCTCTCTTACGGACAACTTCTTGTTGTGATCAGTTGTCTATGAGAGAAACAATGTCGTTATTTTATAACAAAGGCCAACATCACTCTAGGAGTCCAGTGCCTGATATCAAAGCCCTTGAAATACAATAACTTTGTTTTCCTTTAATCTTTTTCCGCTTTTGTAGATAAAACCGACCCCAACTGTACAAGGCACGTTTTAATGTGATTTCAATATTCCATACCTCTGTGTTATTACTGTATAGACATGATAATACCTTTGCCTCGTTATTGTTTTCTAAGTAAACTATTCTCCATAAGAAGGATAATATAACGTCTAGTAATGAGCAAACTCAGCTTCAAAACGTGATAGACAGCCTTTCTTTATTTCTTGTCTTACGGAAAATAAGTAGGGCTTATAATGTGTCATGTTATAGTGTAATTTGAAGTCTAGAATAATGATTATGTTTACAGTAGTCTGTGTGTTTCCCTTTGATGAATATGTGTACATATGTCAACCCAGTATTAGACAACAGGGCTGGTGTTGTGTTTCATAGTCTTATATTATGTTTTCATGCCAAAGTTTTAGATAGACAAACAAAGAAGCGGCTGGATGAAAGATTGTCTGTCAACAGACCTACGCCCTCTCAGACAAAGCGACATATAGTTTTCAACAGGGAGAACAGCGCCAGAATTGGATACGCCATTTTGAAGATTGTAAATGTTCAAAATATAATTAATCCTACGAGATAGCGATTAAGTACATAAAAGTTGATGTGAAGACTCATTAAAGGGAGTCTATTTTCTTCATTTTTTTCTTGCTTCTCGGAATTATAAGTGTGATAACAGAAGGCGGTGAGATTAGGGAGGTGGAGGGGGGGGGGGTAGGAAAAGTTATTTTCTTCCACTGATACTCAGGTGTTATAATGAAGACTGTTTTGTTTGTTATCTCGAAGGGCCTTCAGTGTTTGTATGATTGAAAACAGCGTTATCAGCTTGTATCTCGCTCATAATGTCCAGTACAAAGAATTGTGTGTGAGACAAAATTTTGTGAGAGACAAAAGTGAGAGAAAAAAAAAAAAAACAGAAACAAAAGAAAGAAGAGTAAGAAAAAGAAAGATAATAGAAAAAAGAAAATAAAGATAAACAGAAAGAAAGAAAAAAGAAAGAAAGAGAAAAAGAAAGAAAGAAAAAAGAAAGAAAGAAAGAAAGAAAGAAAAAGAAAGAAAAAAGAAAGAAAAAAGAAAGAAAGAAAGAAAGAAAGAAAGAAAGAAAGAAAGAAAGAAAGAAAGAAAGAAGTGCTTATTTTCATGGTGGGTCTATGTATCGAAAGAGCCAGATCGGGTGACATGGAGAAGGTTAGGAAATGTAGGCTAATAAGATGGATGGATATATAATTAATTGGTTGGATGCTAGCACTAACTAGGTCACTGATTAAACAGTCAGTACATGTGGTGTAGAAACATTCTAATGTTACTCGGCTCACTCTCTCTCTCTCTCTCTCTCTCTCTCTCTCTCTCTCTCTCACTCAAGCTCTCTCTCTCTCTCTCTCCTGATTCCTCCCCTCCTCCCCCTACCCCTTCTTTTTTCTTGCTCTCTCGAAACTCTCTGTGCTTCTCCTCCCTCTCTTTCGCCCTCGCTCTCTCTGTCTGCCCCTGTCTTTATTCTTTATCTCTCCCTGTCTCCTCCTTCCCTGTTTCTTTCCATCATTGTCATTCTCTCTCTCCCTCTCCCTCTCTCTCTCTATCTCTTTCTCTCTCTTTCTTTCTCTCTCTCTGTCTCTCTCTCTCTCTCTCTCTCTGAGTCTCTCTCTTTTCTCCTACTCTCCTGTTGCCAAGCTCTGAATGAGTTTATGCCTCAGGTTTGTCTGTAATGATTTTGCCTTAGCTCATACGGCAATAGAGGCCTCAAATTGGGAGACACCTCGCCATACAGGCTGCCTTCAATTCGACCGCTTGGAGGCTGTGACTTCCTACTCTAGTCCTACTATGTGTCTGAATTTATCAGTTCTGCACCTCTGATAAATGAGACGCGGAAGCCCTGCTTTCAGTTCGGGCGCTTGGAGGCCGTGACCTCCTACTCTAGTCTGTCTAGTTACCGTCTTTGATTCTTTCAGTTCTACATTTCTAATATCTGAGACGTGGAAACGTCGCTGTGTATAAGTCTTATCTATGGAAAAAATATATCTTTGATATGACCAGAACCAGGGAAAACTTAACCCTATACGTAACGACCAGTTGATCTGTTGAGAGAATTGTCTCGCTCATTATAAGGCATATTTGAAATATTTTCCAAATGATCTACAATTGAAGAACAAAATACGAGGGCAGGCTGATAATTAAGTTCCGTTTGATCATAACTTTTTAATTTTCCACAGCATATACATAAAT
>JBCAUA010014994.1:0-12960 GCA_038406235.1 Peronia verruculata | reverse complement strand
AGATAGATAGATAGATAGATAGATAGATAGATAGATAGATAGATAGATAGATAGATAGATAGATAGATGGATGGGTGCACGATTAGATGGCTGCATGGATAAGTGGATGGGTGGATGGATAATTAGATAGATGGATGAACGGATCGATGGATGGATAGATGGATCGATAGTGTGGAATGGATAGATGGATGGATAAATGGACATGTGAGTTATTAAGTCGATGGATGGATGGGTAGATGGATGGATGGATGGATGGATGGATGAATGGATGGATGGATGGATAGATAGGTAAAAAATAAATGAATTGATGAAATGATCTACATTTGGATGGATGGTTAGATGAATGAGTGGATGAACAATAGATAGGAACATTGAGTGTTGGAAATCGAGGAACATTAGATACATTTAGAAATGGATGGAGAATAGTTTTGTATATAGCGCGTGGTAAAGGCAGTACGACAAACCTGAATGGATTTCTTAGAAAATGAATTGTTAAGGAGAAGTTGTCAGGGATTAAGAAACATACCAGGACAAAAGCGTGGAGAAAAGCAATTAAAGAAGATTCATGTACTTCATTATATAAGGAATTTCCTAACACAGCGATGTTCCTAGCAAAAAAATATGAAAAACTGATTAATCCATCGTCAAGATTAATTAAAACGACCACCTCTGATTTCACCTACCTCTGAACATCTGAATTCAAAGACAGTCATTGATTTTACATAGTAATTACTATCTTTGCTAACATCAAGAGCATCTGATAGATAGTGCCTGATACTGTGAGGAATGAAGAGGAAATTGGCTCATGTCTAAGGTCTTAACACACACTGTCAACAGACTAGCAACAAGGCTATGAACCAGAACAATATGAAAATAATAAAGAAACAGCAGGGCCGAGAGTAGTAGATCTATATGAAAAATGAATCCGAATTCTAAGACGATGAACATCATGTTATGTAACACACACACACACACATACACACACATACACACACACACACACGCACACACACAAATCAAATCAAATCAAATCAAGTGCTGGTAGATACTGATTCCACATATTTTACTCGAATGATTATAAATAAGGTTATCACTCTTTCAAATCAAAGTATTAGGGTTGACTACTTATTTCATTCCTTAAAGTTTTTAATATGAGAATTAAAACAAACACAGAACCAATAAATAAAAGAAACAGACAGAAGCACACACATAAGTGCGTGCACACATATACGTATATATCCACACACATACCAAGAATTTGTCTTCATAAGGTTATCCAGTTGTGGAGAAGAACTTACCGTTTTGAAATCATACAAATTTACTGACTCAAACCCTAATCTGTACTTTAAATCTACAACAAAAGCTATAAAAGGCTTATGGATTTGAAAAACTACTGAATGTATCCATATGAAATTTGACACACAACATTACTGCCTAAAAATCGGTGTTTCTACTTACATAAAGCCGAAAAAGAAAAAAAGTTACTGTGTTTGACGTTATTCTAAAAATGCGGTAATAATTGAATAGCAAATTTGCGAGAGTGTTTGAGCCGAATTGCATGTTCCATAGAATGACCCGTTCAAAACACGAAACGCGATTTCTTTGAGTAGCATTCAATTTAATCATTCAGAATATTAAACTCGAGGTGCCCGCGCTTGCTATGTAAGTCGTAAGGCAGAATGAGTTTGACCTACATTTAACAAAATGTCACATAAAGGCTGTGCGTTCTCCGCCAGTATACAAGAAATAAAAAGATAATTGCTGTTAATGACAACAACAACATTTGTGGAAATGACTATTCCTTTTGTTTTCTTGCTCTTGAAACAGTGAGAGACTGACCCCATTTTACCAAAGGCCCCGCTATAGTTATAGGATACTAAACGCCATTATGAAATACCGTGACATTTAGGTAGTCATGTCAACGGGAAAATGCGAAAGTGAGTCAAGTTCCTCTAAAGATCAAATGCTTTTGGATCTCTTCTCCCTTGGTTATAGTGACTTAGTAATCGAGGAAGTCATTAGTCGTAGTAGCGTAATTACGATAATTAAAGTTATAGTCGACATCGCCATGTGCTGACCTCATTTGCTACGCCATCGTTAACACGGTGCACTACTGCGCCTGAAGCAAATCCTACCCTCTGAATCACCGCCGTGATTACCACCATCATCTTATAGTACACATTATCATTATCAATATCATCATCATCAACGTTGTAACTGATACTCTTCTCTCATTTGCAGGGAAAGGTACCGAAACTGCCCTCTGACACTCAATTTCCACCACCACCACCACCACCACTATTATCGCCATCATCACCATCATCTTCATCCTATTGACCACAATTTCCGTAACACTAACATTTACCAGCTGTAAGTCGATATCCCTCTGATTATGATCTCATACACGTCGTTAATTTCTACGTGTTGCGGGCTCGGAAGGGAATGAAATAACGGTCAAATATGAATGCTGGCGCTGGGTTGTCGAATGACATAGACTCATGCTCATAAAATGCCTCTTAAATGAGCAAGTAATTTTCGGCTGTTTTGAGGGAGACGAGAACAAAAGATTCATTTCACTATATAGCAAACCTAGAAGAGAACCCACAGCCTCCATTTTTAAAATACAGCCCTGCGACTTAAAGTGTATATGGCAAGCGTGTGCACCTATCTGTTGATATTTTGGTTGATTAAACTGAATATTACTCACAGAAAACGTGTTTTGAACGCTTTAGACTATCGAACGTACAATTCAGATCAAGCACCCTCGTGAGGTTATAAATCAACAGTTATCGCATTTTTAGAATAACGACAAAGATGATACGTTTTTTAAAAATTTTTCTTTTAGGTTTTATATACATAGAAACACAGATCCATATGCAACAATGTTGTGTACCAAATTTCATTTGGATTCATTCAGCAGTTTTCGAATCCATAAGGCTATTGTGGGTTTTCTTGCAGGTTTAGTAATACGCATGTTTTATTTCAAATGGTACGTGGTAAACTGAAATTCAACGTTGGGAACGATGCTTTAAGAGTGATGTAACAAACGATTCAACGTATTCCACTGTGGTCTGAATTCAGTTTGGCCCAAAGATTAATGGTTTATACAGTTATCGCAGTGAGTTATCGCGATAAGTTATGAAATACCGTGACATTTAGGTAGTCATGTATTTATGTTTTCAGGGAGTGAACTGATATAGATCTACTGTTTTTCAAGGTGAGGGTAGGGAGGCTTTGGAAAATGATATTGAAGCAGCATTGTTTTCCCTCACTAGTGTATTATCGTCATACTGTCTTATTCACCATCATTATTATTACCTTGTCACTGACATCATCAACATCCTCATTATCATTGTCGTCGTTGTTATTTTTGTGATAGATATTTCATACATTTTCTTCACTTTCATTACAAGAATATATCAAAGAGAAAGACAAATGAATAGCCAACAATAGTTCATAATAATATCTTCAGTGAGGAGGCGCCGTGGCGGAGAAGTTAGGTATCTGCTCTTTGCAGGCTCGAGTTCTATCGGGAGATGGGAGAAGTTAGAACAAGCATTTTCAGTGACTCAACAGTCCGTGTGGCTTCTTGGACAGGAAACCCGACGTCTAGCTTTCTCAGATATGGGCAAATATATTTCTGAAATGCCGTGTGTACGTTAGGCTCATTAAAGAAACTGTGACAGTATAAAATTGATCGGGTAAAAAAGACGGCGACACCGCTATCCTGGCAAAATATTCATAATATATTTCAAAATTTTAAAGACAAAAATTCTTCTCATCAAAGTAGGCGGGTACTTAAGCCGAGGTAATCCTTCCTTTTTAGGATAAGAGGTCTACTATATAAAAAATCATAGCACAATGATACGGTATAATTTCCATCTGAAATGGTAGAATAATGAATGAGCAAATTTATATGAGTGACAACATCTTTCTTTAATCAGTGAAAATCAATAAATATGTCTGATCCGCAAAAGTCGATTTGGATTTCTAAATAGAAAATGTCCCTGTTTATATTAGGCGTATTATTATTACCATTTTCATCATTATTATTATTTTATAAAATAGAAAAAGACTGTCCACCGGCAACTAACTAAAGAATTTAAAAAAATGCAAATAGCGCATATAAATAACTTCATCTTGATGTTGAAAGTGAAAGCCAAATTTTCGAGTCAACTTGACTCTTCTCCAGGGCAAGAAAGTAAACTATTATTATTATTATTTCTTCATTCCAGTCCATAATGATGACCATCGAGTGTTCTAGGAATTCCATTCCAGAATTCTCTTTCTTTACCAGCTTTTGCATGACAGCCTCTTATGTTCTAGTATCTCCATTCAGCCACCTGCGGACGGCTATCGACGGCTTCTTGTACAAATCTTCCAAGATGGCGGTGAAATAGAAAGACTGCTCTGACTATTGATTCTGTGAGACTCAGTTGCAGAATCTATCATTGAAATATAAGAAAATAGAAAATGAACAACATGTGCTATAAATTAGGCACTTTTGTATTGAATTTATTTAACAAATGGAAAAACAAATTTCATTTGACAGAAACCGTTCTTGACTCTTCTCAGACCATCGATTTTTTAATTCTGATCCAATGACCTGCTCAAGTATAGAAGTAAGACAAGAGCATTGTTTTCAGACATCCTATTTTGTCTTTTTTTTTTTTTTTTATTGTTTTTACATATCTGAAGATCCCAACCCCCATTTAAACTTAAAAGTAAAAATCCACTAACAAAAGAATGAAATTGTCAGTTAAAACCGGTTAAGACTAAGCTGTGCAAAGTTTGGTTTGATGATTTCGGTTTTCCTAGGACGGAGATATTGCAAGATACTGAAGCATTTTTATTCTGATCAGTTGTAATCAACAGCACTCTAAACTCTCTTCTCTGTGGATAAAGCAAGCTGTACTGTAGAATCTCACTGCAGTGGATTAGATTAATAAACCTAACAGCCCTATCTTGAATGATGAAATCTTATTTTCCCCAATTTCCTCTAAGATAGATCACTTTCCTCCTCTTTCTCTCCATCACCCACACAGCTGAGCAGGAATTAAGGCAAAGAGGCGTGGTCTGCTGCTGCTCACTCCCCGCCCCTATGTTCTCTCCAGATCTTACAACCGCACAACAGGGAACGTATACGTCATTTCTTACATAGTTTCAAATGAACCGGTAAGGAAATCGGAAACGATAACAGTCCCGCAAATCTGCCCGTTTCACGGTTTCTTCCCTTGTTTTGGCACAAAGGGGCGTTACTCTGCAGACATTTTGGCACTTCCGGGGAGTTTGTCACTCCGTGCTCGTTAACTTGGCACCTCGCGTCATCAGTACCCAATGATTCATTAATTTTCGCGTCATGGGGTAGACATCTCTCCCGGGAACTACAGTCTCTGGTTCCAAGGCCGCCCATTTCTGTGCCTGCAGTAAATTAACCTCTATTCTCCGAGCCCAGAACTCTACTGCCAAACGTACCGGTATTATGTTACATCTGGTGTAGATTCTTTGTCTTTTTGTATCTGCACTTTACGTGGCTTTCATAAAAAAAAAAAGAAAGAAACAATCTCCATATCTACTCTAACCTGAAAAGTGTCTCACATTTGGAAACTTAAGACTAAAATATGTAAAGCGTTAACACTTAGATGTAAATAACACCCTCAGCCTCTCCTTTCTCACTACAGACATCTGCTGCCAAATGTACTGGCATTGCGGTAGATTAGCACAGAGTCCTTCTATATTTTCTGCATATTATGTGATGTGGGCAATGTATCTATTTTTTTTTTCTGTAAGGGTTAAGCAGAGAACAGTCCAGATATAAGGTGATTTAAATATATGGGCTGATTTTTTTTTTTTTTTTCTTAAAGATAAGAATGGATGTACAGTTTTGTATTTTGTAGTCCAAGGCTATTTGCTGTCATGTTCATGTTGCCTTCTCCCTCGCGCAGTTTCATCATCTATGTTTGCCCCTGGCGTAAAAAACTTCCGTTTTCCTACTTGGATTTTTTACGGTTCATGAAACTCAAAGATCCTCTGGCATAATATAACCAGGCATGTTGCCTATATCAGGTGAGCGATACTGAAATACAGTCCTTTAACACGATCGGTGCAGAACTTCCCGAAGGCTCAGTGGCATAGAATACTTCGCTGTTAACTCTCTACCTGGGCCAAAGATAGTAGAATAACTTATTCTACTTTCTTTGACCTGGGCTAAACTTCAGAAACAAAATTATAATACTATATTTAGACAGATTTGAAGTTATTAATCTAAGCAGACCATCTTTTGTTAAGCATTAAACGTCTTTGCACCACGGCTGTTTCGTTACGGGCGAGAAAAATACACAAATATCTTCTTGACTTTCATAATTCAGTCTGATGAAGTCATTCTTAATCGTCTATCTGACTGTTTGCCTGAACTCTAGAGGATTAGGAATCGTTTAATATCATTGATGGATCTTAAACACTAAAGCTTTATATAGTTTACCCACTCTAAGCAGGTGAGACGTACTGGCTTTGCGTGGTTTTAAACATGTCTTTAAAAGCAAGAAACAGGATCTTCAAGACAGTTAAAAAAAAGGACAATATCCTGGACAAGACTCGGTAGGTTCTGCATGGACGCCACCGAGGGTCATCGTAGTGCCGAAGTCATTTGTTAACGAGTGACTATGTGAGTGAGTGAGCTTTACACTGTCAGACCAGACTCACACATTGCCCTGCCCATCTTGCCCTGAAGGAGATCTGAACTCCGGGACATTCAGATTACAGGGCGAGATAAGTCTGCCCTGTTGACCACTACTTGCCTGCAATTATAGCCTGTGGCGTGAGCGCTTTATCAGTTTCACACTCTTTCCCATTACTTCAGCGAGCTCACGGTTAACAAGGCCCATGAGTCCTTTGCCTGCTTGCACGTCCTGGCAGCCTGACAGTCTCTCTGCCTGATGGCTGCAGATGCTTGATGGGTGAAGGTGGATGGCGGATGGCTTAGCATTAAGGTCCAACCTTGGGCATGTGGCCAGGACTGTGGGTAGAACTGCATGAGCGTGACTGCGACCTACTGAGATAACACTGTCTAGGGCTGGTGTGGGGAAAGGTGGAAGAACGGAGAAGAGATGGGGGGGGGGGGGGGTAATGGGGGCAGTGGGTCCTGTACCCTAATCATGGTATTATGAGGTTGCAGATTTCATGGTTTTGGGGACAGGCATCGTAGATGACTATTTCTAAAAAAAAAAAAAAAATCGACAATAACAAAATACAAAGAAAAGGACTAACACAGGATGTAGTGATTTAAGAAGAATTCAGTTTGACATAATATCAGTGTACTGGAATTGTTTGGATATCGAGTACTGACTAGTGTAGCTAACAGGCAATATAAGGACCTTTTCAGTAACCCTCTACCCTGAAACAGGACTAGAACTTTTCATTGTAATACTTTCGTGAAGTGCATAATACATACTGATTCTGTCTCAAAACAATCTTAACTGTTTCAGATGCTAATTTAAACCAGAATGTACACGACAAAAAAAAAACAAAAAAACGGAATTTGATAACAAGAAAGAATCAGCGGTAATGTTGTTAACAAGAATCATACTTATGATAATACATAGATGTAGTTGTCTATCTCTCCCCCATGAAAACGATGAGTAAGACATATTCTTACTTCGATAAGAATCATCCAGACTGGAACTCTATGAACTTTCTCATGAGAAAACAGACTCTAATATGCTTCACTTATTTACTTATGGTTTTGCCCCTTTTCACACCATTGTTGAATCGGTGCTTTTCTTAATACCATTGTTTGACACTTCAGGATTTCGATACCAGCGAAAAGAATAGATAGCATTGTAGTATTGTCTACCTCTGGCGCTGCAGCTCTATTTTTGGCTGCCCATAAAGCCGGGTGCCTTTCAATGTTGTCACACTAATAAATTTCAATCATATAAATGTATTCACGTAAATGTGCGCCCGTTACGACGTTTGTCTATAACAGACATTGTGAGACATGAATAAGTGGTAGATCTATGCCCCACGTTATACAGAACTGCAGTCAGGTACTTCAATTCCAGATAATGGTTTACTCAACTGGCAGACTTTTACTGATGTCTGAATCATAGATTTAGGCCGGGATTTGGGGGGTAAAAGAAAGAGGTAGGAGAGGGGGTAGGGAGGACGGTAAATTACAGCTAGATAGAAAGATAAAATACCAGGATGATTGGAAAAAGGAGAACGGTTTAATCTGTCTAACAACATGACTTCTATTCCTCATCTGCGCTGCATTGGTTATGGTTAAGTTTAGGTGATATTTCTCATTTAGCTAAAGTTCTTGAGCTACCTATACTGTGAATAGGAATGATTTGCTGTCTTTCCTTAACAAATGTACAACTGAAGTCCTTACGTTTTAGATGAATTCCTAAAAATAAATGATTATGATCTAAAACTTCCACCATGACAGTGCAGGGAATGCAAACATGGATTTCTGAAAACATATTAAAACAACTTTAGAAGAAAAAGACATGACAAATTGAATGATGGTGGCAGGAAAGCTGTAGAACTGAGATTTTCACGACCATAGACAGACGTACCTCTGGTTCCTTCTATTTGCTGAATAAGAAGGCAGTCATGCATCATGTTTTGCTGACTCTTCAGGACTGCACGAACGAGGACATTTATTAATAAAAGAGATTTATTATTAGAATTTTGGCTTATATTGTTCTCCTGAAGTTGTCAAAGGAGCTTGTGGGCCAAAGATTTTGTCAACGCATGCTTTTTTAAAAACACTTACGGTTCATTGCTCACAATTTGATTTTTTTTTTTTTTCTGTTCTGTCGTCTTTTTCTTTTTATAGCTTTTACTATACCCTGTAGTTCTTTCTTGGATAGACAGATCTTGAAATATGATCGTAGCACTGATGCCTTCTATCTCTCCTCCCAATGGTTAGGTGTCCTTCGGTAGTATTCTGTTTGTTGTTTTTATGGTCATCCACAATGATGAATTTTTATAAATATTGCACCGGTGCAAACAACTGAATTGAATGATATTCAAGGAAGGAAAAAGAAATCTCCTTTTTTTTTTTTTTTTTTGTTGTTGTTTTTTTTTTTCAAATGTTTTTAAATTTTTATTTTGTCAGATAACATTCCAGGACTGAAATGACTGCCTTGTTAGCAAACAGTTTTGAGCGTTTGAGTAAATACAGGAGCACTGACATTTTCCATATCATATTTCGACAAACTGTTTGATCGACCTATAATGCCAACAGATGTGGGCGTGGCAAGCAATGGGACCAGGCTGTCTTTACATCGACAGTCCAAAGTTCTGTCCAAGAGGTGATTGTCCTTGGTCTTAGTACTTGGATTTTGTACATCAAGTAAACAATAGTGATAATTCTCACTGTCATCTTTGCCTGCACTTTGAGTGAAAAATCATGTGTTTATTAACGTCACACTTTTTGTGGGATATGAGGCGCAACCTAAAAAGCTCCTCTATGACCTGAGACTTCAGAATCTGTTCACAGTATGTAGGCACTGAACTGTAATGAACAAAAACCTATCTCTATGACAGAATCATGTTATTGGCGCCGTACTGATCAAGCTAGAGCGACAAAGCTTGAAAAAAAAAATCAAGAATTTTCCATTGTTCTCATTTCGTCCTCGGCCATAGGTATCACATCTTTGCCTTTTCGAACTCAGAGACGCAACGACGAGGCAATAACATGAAAATGTACAGGGCACTAATACATAAAAATAATAATGTCCAGTTTTGTTGGTAATGCAATCTCCATTGTATGCTTGTAGTTTCGAATGTAACGTAACTGCATAGTTTTAATTAACTGCTTAAGACCCGGACCGGTAGAGACTATCGGACATTTGCTTTTTCTTTTTTCTTTTTTCAATTTCGTTGATCTATTTGCAGTTGTCTAAATCGTATAACTTGCAGTTCTTTTTGTTCTTCAGCCTGTCGAAATCACCAGACAATGGTATCAAATAAAGAGTGTAAGTATTGCGATAACGTTTCATTCGTTCGGACATAGCCAAAAATAGGCAGCTATACAAAATACAAAACAATCGACACAAACCCTTTCTTGTCATGACTGAAGATCAAAAGTTAATCCCCAGAGACAACAATTTCATTAAGCTGGGAGCCTCTCCTACTGCACCTTATCGATATTTAAATTCTTCAAGAATTCAGAAACCTTCCTTTTTTGTTCACAGATCAAAGAGATTTCATGAGTCATGTGTTTGACCAAAGTAAAATGACACCGAACTCTTCAAGGTAAGAAAGAGAGAAAGAAAGAAAGAAATAGGAAAGCACTCGAGTAACCTTGTGGGGAAAACCCACCTGTAGAGAACACAAAAAAATGAGTTTTATTATGATAAAGTTCTCAGCTGGTGATAAGACTAGCATGGCAGGAAATTTATTGGTTGTCAATTACTAACAGGCATGTGATTGCCGTGGGCGTTGTTTATATATATGTGTGTTTATGTGTGTGTGTGTGTGTGTGTGTGTGTGTTTGTGTGTGTGTGTGTTCTTATGCCATATGAACTTACAACGAATTTAGGAGAGTTGTCGAAAACTCCATGCGACTAAAACTTCCCGAGGAACATGCAATATTTAAGTAGAATCGGTCTATAAAATAACAAACGTAGATTAGTCGTTCTTCCCTTATTCTTTTAAAAACAGTTCTCTAAAATATATGAGAGCAGAGGCGTGACAGTAATGGGGGCTCTCTTGAGTAGGATAGAATTGGACAGTAGGACAGTGTTGTAATTTAATTACAGTTAAATTAATTTGCTCTATCATCTACAGCAATAAGCAGAAGATAAGATTTTTATTGGTTATCATCTTCTGCGTATTTGCTGAAGACAGAGAAATCACACATGATTCTATGGAAGAGCCATAAAATAATATTCGCACTGGCATGTTGAAAGCTCACAAGAGTTAATATATTGTTGTTGTTGTTCTTCTTCTTCTTGATGTTTGTGGTTATGGTGTTGTTGTTGTTGTTGTTGTTGCTGTTGTGGTTGTTCTTGTAATACATGTACTCATTTACTTATTTCTTTTTCTATGCATAAAATTCAAAAGTTGTGGGAGAGGCAAAAAATAATAATAATAATAATAAATGAACACTTGAACAAAATGGATGCAAGTTATGCACAAACGAAATTAACCAACTGAACTGGCAATGAAATCCGTCCTGGAAGTCGTGCAAGTCTTCAGGTGGACATCACAGTGCTAAGAGCGTCACCCATAGTCTCCAAGTGATCGCATGATGGTTGTGAATGCCTCACCTGTTTTGCAGTCATGTGATGGGAGACCCTCGATTTTCTGTGTTCCAGGCCAACATTTTATCTCACTCTGTGGCACACAGTGCGCCGAAGATATTGAGATACTTTGACCGTCAGCCATATTACTTCCCTCCACTACGAATAAGGGGTACGATGTATAACACAAGCATGCTAACATGAGAAACGGAAAATTCTGAATATTTCTCCTTGTAAGAAATTTTTTTTTTTTTTTTTCATCATGGTAATTTTTTCTTTTTTTTTTTTTTCTTTTTAATTTCCTGCCTAACATGTTTCAAGCAAATAAACAAACACAGCAAATGTGATTTTTTCTCCCCTCTTTACAATGCTTGTTTTATATAACTCTTGTACTTGGCGAAGGAAAAGAATTAACTTGCTCACAAAAATTGCTAATTTTTGCTTTAGTCTATGGGGCTTTTGTTACTTAAAGAGACAAGGAGAAAGGTGAGGTAGTTTCCCATGCATTAAATCAAGTTTATTTGACATAACCCGATGTTTTTACGATTCAGTCCAAAGTCAGTAATCATAATATGGCCAAGTCTCTTTATGAAGTAGCAATCCAGAAAGAGTTTATTACATAGACACACATGAAAGGGAGAGGGGGTCCGGGGGGGGGGTCACAGTGGCCGTGTGGGTTTGACGTCTGCTCCGTGGTGATCAACTCATGTCGTGGGTTGCGGTTATTCTCGCGCCATCAGGGGATGAGGAAAAATAAGAAAATCGAAACCTGCATTTTCTCAGTGACTCAACAGTTCTCTGACTTCATGAATAGAGACGCCCGACGTCTAGTCTTCCGGATAAAGGTGAATATATGTTGGAGGTCCAATGTATACGCTACGCATTTCATAGAACTCTTGGCAGTAAGAAATCGATATGAAGAGTTGGTGCAATGCCGTCGTTGGAGCAAAATTTCTAAACTCCTAATTTCTTTTCACAAGCATTTCTCAGAATGGCTACTATTTAAAGCCCAAATAATCCTACTTTCTTTGAATTGAAACCACCCCCCCCCTTCCTACCCCCCCCCCCCAACCCCCAAATGGATTCGAGGTTGTGATATCAGAGCTAAGGTGTTATATTAGCGTTCATATTACTTTGCTTACTGACACCTAGGCTTACGGCCTCCATAAACTCAACGCCCCTGGATCCTATGACCTTCTGAGACAGAAGGTGATAAGAAGTAAGAGCTTTGCAACGTGTTATTTCCCTGACAGTTTCACAATGGCACCCAAATTCCAATCTTGTCATGGTCATAATTTTTCATTCACGTGAATACAAAGTTCCTTTCAGAATCTGTCAGTTTCTGTCTAGAGGGCAAACTTTCTGTTTGATTTCTGTCTTAGTCATAATGTCTCCTGTCTGAGACTGTCCTAGCCAGCTATACGAGGAGGACTATGTGACAAAACATAAATTATGGCTGAAACCAGCCCGATCAGACAACTGTTTCTTACTTTAAAAACGAGCCATCAAGCCGGTATTTGAATAGTTGTGATGGGTCCACACGCCATTTAAGTTAATTACAGCAATAGGCTTTGGGGCCGATTAACCAACCAAGCAGGTGACCAAACAGCCAACCAACCAACCAACCAAACAACCAACCAAACAACCAACCAACCAAACAACCAACCAACCAAAAAACCAACCAATCAAAGCACTAACCAATCAATCA
>JBCAUA010014993.1:0-27258 GCA_038406235.1 Peronia verruculata | reverse complement strand
TACTATTTATAACAACGTACTTTAGTTTTAGGTGTTGGGAAACAGTATGCCAGAAACTTTTCCTACTTTTTCATGTATACAGATTGACATCCCTGTTACTCTACAGAAGAATAATTGAAAGGCAGAGAAATAGGAAAAGAAGAAAGGCTTGCATCTTATTTAAAGTAAACCATTCCTCCAGCATAAACTGACCATTTGTATAAAACTCGTCTCGTTTTGTTCTTAAGTATGACACGGGCTAAGGTGTTGTATGGTAGACTTCATTGATTAAGCTCGGGATCTGATCTGAATAGAAGATTGTATTGGAAAGTGTTAAAACGCTGATCTGAGGTGAGGGGTTATAGAGGATGGATGTCGTGCTGAAAGGTGCTTCCGCTGTTGTTGTTGACTAGTTTGTTGATGATGATGCTTAGATCTCTGTGAATACCATCGGCTTTGTTTCTGCAGCTCGGAAATGGCCAGTGCAATGCAGTCCAAGGAGAAAAAGAAGGAGAGAGCCAAGGAGTTTATGAAAAAGTTAAAGTCCATGCTGCCGATGAAGGAGCGGACCAGCAAGATGGACACACTGTCGACCTTGGAACAGCTGGTCAACAGTATGAGACAGCTCAATGGTAAGGAGGAGTTCTTAAACTAAAAAGAGATCTAGGTGCAAATAAAATTTGTCATTATTGTCTTAATATTTGGATTTCTCTTAAAATAAAAAACCATCTCTTTGATAAAAATAATTTCCATGGAGATTAAGAATTCCATACTTTGGCTTATGATCTCTCCTGCCCTTTTGAATAATGATTAGAAACACAAACATCTGATGTTTATTATTTTCATTATCTACAATATTTTGATGATGATCCTTTGATCCATGATGATCCTTTCATCCATCAAATCCATCATGGTCAGAATTTATAGTTTCACAGACCTGTTAAATACCATTTGAAAATGCCTACAGTTGATGCTTAGCTCCATGATTCTGAGATTTCAATCCTGTGCATGTATGGAGTGTCTGTAATACTGGGCCATGAAAGAATATCTCACTGTTTGCTTTCAAAATTTTAACCTCCTCTCATGAAATACATAATTTTTTGTTTATGATCAACAGAAGAGCAAAAGAGAGACAGTGAGTTCAAGACACCTCCACCTCACAGTGGGTCGTACCATGGCAACGATGCTGACAAACTCTCACAGGTAAGATCAGACAGCCTTTGGCTGGATAGGTTGTTGTTATGGCTCTTGACAGGGTAGATAGAGAAAAGGGGAGAGAAATTTCACAAATGTCCTCAGTTGTGAGGAGAATCCAGCAACGTACTAACTGAATCTTGTCTTGATTCTGGTTTTGTGCAACTGATTACTTTGATTTAAAGAAGAGACATGGGAGACATTTGTTGTACCCCTTTTTGAGATAGTCATCATTGGATATCTGAAAGCTGCAACAGCTAATGGGCCCTTTAATGAATGCTAGTCTTCTTGATCAGTTCTAGTTCTGCCAGGCCTGGGGGAAATGCACATAAAAGTCTAAGCAGGACTGATACCCATAGGATTGTCCCCATAAACCCCCCCCCCCCCTTTTTTTTTCTTTTTCTTCTTTTTCTTTCATTCTGTTCAGAAACCTCTGTTATAAATGGTATTGAGAACAGTCAAGAAAAGAAAGATTAATAGCGGTGATTAAAAAATGGAAATCCATCTGTTTGTATTTGTAAAAGAGAGGTAATGTGGAGACAATAGATAGATAAGTCCAGAACTGTCCAGCTAAAAGTGGAAAGTGTCAGGGCATGAACATTTCATGTAACATTCACACAAACTATAGGAGAGGGAGGGATGTATGAGGAGGACAGAAGATGGAGGAGGTAATGATAGTTAACACTTGAGAAACCACAGGAGACATGTAACACTTGAGAAACCACAGGAGACATGTAACACCAGTCTGTTTAGTGCTGTCAACCTTATGTCCTGGAGTATAGAACTTCAGGTATGTTGCATTCATTTTTTCTCTCCTTTGTTGTGTGGAGAATACTAATTATGTAACTTAATTTGTCCAGTCTAAAACCATAAGTGGTAGGAAATTGGTTGGCTGATTTAGATTTCCTTTGCAGTTTTTGGAAAAGTGACTGTTTTAGTAAGACAGGTGATGGATTGCCTGTTGGCACAGTTCCTGGCTCAGCGCTTTCACCAACAACAGTTGTAAACCACAGATAAATTCTTTCAGCTATAGAAATACTTTGGATTGGCACTCCATCACTGTTAGCCAGGCTCTACTCAGTCAAGTATGGGAGAAAAGGATAGAAGAGCAAAAAAAGACTCATTGTGAAAAATACTGTGCCTTTTTTGGATCACTGCAGGGTCCAAAAGTGGCTATTGTTGTGAAACAGGTGTTTTGAATTAGAACTGCCAAGTGTCTGGGTAGTGGAAAGGATGGGAATGAACTATGTTAGTCAAAGAGGGGGAGGAGCGGCAATATGTCTCTGCAGCCAGAGAATGTCCAGAATGGGAGATCTGTATGAAAGATTTGTATCAGAGTGTTGGCATTTGGCAATGGATGACAAATAGACTTATCTTCCAGAAAAGTTATATACACATAGATATCTTCTCAAGAGAACATAAAGAAAAGGGCAAGGCTTAAGAAAAAAGACTGGAGCAGAACTTCTCTCTATCCATTATTCTTTTCTCCACCTCCTTTCTATCTCATGAGCTCTATGTCACTGACACTGGAAATCATCATTTAGCAGTACAGTCTGTGTGTATGGGCATGGGACACACAACAATAACAGCATTCAAAAATTCAAACCAGTCAATGACTTTCCTTTTGTATGCTGTAGCCATGTATGAGTGGCTCAGTCTTTTAGTTTGCAACTTATAACTAAGACCAATGGTGGAAATGGCATGCCTTACTTTTTGCGCTCTGGACCTATTGTTACACAAACAGATGGACTGATGAATGAATCAGTGTGTACCGTGGTAGCTCAGAGTAGGACAAGGAAAAAAGTCGATGATTATTGGAGATTGATTTATGATTCACAATTTTTCATGATATGCTTTTTCAAGTTAAGTCAGGAGATGAACTCTTTATTGCAAATGGTTTTAGCCAAGTCAGAATAATCTGCCTGTGTATTAAAAACATTCATGTGATATGTAAAATAAAATAAGACATGTTTTAAGAAAAGCTTCTCATAGTTTTGCTTATAAAGCCACCGCCTCCAGTCTCGCCATGCTTTTGTACATTAGTGGCCTTGAATCATCAGTTTCATATCATGACTCCAAAATAGAGAGATCAGAACATTAATCAGAGCAGCATTTGCTTTTGCTATAAATTTCAAGGAGTTGCTGAAAGGAATTTGTCTGTTCACTGATTTTTTACCGCTATAAAAGTTAGGTTGAATCAGGTTTTTCCCATGTTTAGAGCTAGGGTGGGTAATAGTTCCCAGTACATTGTCAGATTGAATCAGGTGTTTCCCATGTTTAGAGGTAGAGTGGGTAAAAGTTCCCAGTACATTGTCTCCATCTTTGCTAATCATCGCCATATTGCAGCAGGAAAACTCTTTATTGCAACAACTGACCATGTCAAGTTAAAATTCAGCAGAGCAATTCTGACATAGTTTTAGCCCACCAGCCCACATAACAAGATGGACATGTACAGTGTATGAGAACAGGCTGGTCATTAGTATCATTCTTTGGGATTATGAAACTCAGTTGTTTGTAAAATTAGATTACATTGATGATGAGTTATTTTCATGGAGTATTTTGTTTTCCTTTCACAGAGTAACATGTACGTGTCTGTCTCATTGAAAAATCACGTAGTCCAGATGGCATCAGCGTCACTCATGGAACATTTGGGCTACCCACTGGTAAGATTCTCCTTCACCCTTGAAATATATCATGTGCCATGTATCTTTTCATGATGCAGATTCTTTCTCTTATCTTTCCTGCCCTCTGTCCATCTAGATATCTGCATTCGTTCACTATTTTATGTGTTTGACTATGTGACACCTGTGATGATTCTTGATTCTGTGTGAAACATGACCATTTGTGTTATCGTTTGAGCCTATGGACTGTGCACAGAGACTTGGCTGGAGGTATCTCTCATGTATGACTGATGTACCTTTATGCAATTCAGCTTTGTCAAATCCTGTGGTCAAATTGAGGTGTGGGTTTGCATTTGTGTATATTTGTATACCCTGTATGCCAATTGTATACTCTGAGAGACAAAGCACTCCATGATAAGATTTGATCTTAAGTAATGGGTTATTCCATGACGTGTCAGCTGTAGTAAAATGTTAGAGCAGTGTAATCACTGGATGTGTTTGTGGAGAATATGGGGAGGTAACATTCTAGGGTACTGATAGTTATGTATGAGATATGCTTCTACTGTTCTACATCTCCTTTGATATAACTTGCTGTCCAACTCGATCTGCTTTGTTGTGCCGTGCCTAACAAGTTGACGCTTTTGATCTCCTGCAGGACTGGTGGAAAGGGAGGCTGCTGAAGGATTTTCTCAACAAGAAAGACATCAACACAGTCAACAGCTGCATAGCCTTGCACTCCACTGACGAAGACCACACAGAAGTTTCAGGTAAGCTTGGCTCTGTTTGTCTTCTTCAGTCTCACACTTAGGAAAGATGGGGAGGAATCACATGCTAGTGAAAACATGGAGATTGTGCTGTTAGGTTACTGTCTTTTCAGATGGAGCTGGTTGTGTGGTGGAAGGAAATGTTCAGACTATCTGTGGCCAGATGGAGAAAACTGAGGGACTTGGGTTCACAAACTTTAAATATAGAAAGCTTTGCAATGTTTTTTTGATAGATATCTGAAAAATCTGACGTTTACATCTTGTTTGTGCACAAAATCTTCAAATTGCAGTTGCTCATTCAACTGCCTTTACAAAATCTTATATCCATGTACAATTCTCAGTGGTTTCAGGAAACATTTTCTATTTTTAATTTTTACATTTCTTTTTTTAGAATATTTTGTCTGCAAGTATTTTTTTTTTTTTTTTAAGCTTAGTGTTTATTTTTTTTAAAAATCCATGCCAAGGCGAAAGAACTGTTGTAAATAAATCAGTATTAATATTTATTTACTTATGCAACAGAGAAACCCATACGTAGAAAGAATATGTGCAGTTGACTGAATTGGCTGATTATCATTACTGTTGTTACTGATTTCTGGGTTTCAGACACTCTGGTCAGCTCATCAACCGGTGGAGGGATGAAAGAAGGCTCCAAGTATTTTTATGCACGCATGAGGTAAGGGATACATGTTGTGTCTCTCGCTAGTCTCTCCATAGCTGTGACACTAAGCTTTTTTGTTTGTGTGCATATCCTTGTGAGTTACTGGAGAAATATAAAAACCTGAACAAGTTATGGCTTGGCTAAGTATCCACAGATTAGAGCACTATGAAAAAAAAAATCATATCACAGTGTTTCTTAGCACTTGACTAAGCCCGTCGCAGAGACTTTGAGATGAATCAGTAAACTAACTTTGTCAGAGTTTAGGATATGATGTAGAGGGTGAGCTGGAAAAAGAAAATCAACTTTTGCAATGACACCTCTCAAGACTACCCCTAAACCAACCAGCTCTCCAGGCGTATAGCACCCGATACTCAGGCTGGAGAGCCAGGAGAAGGCCTAGATGATGCTGGAGGGACTGTATGGCAGACACCTTCAGAACCCATGAGATGTCCCTCCTCCAGGCCACTCGCCTTGGTGCCGAAAGAAGATTCTATACCCCCCGTGACAGTGGGATATAAAAGAAAAAACAAGAAGCTATTAGCCAGGGCTTGAGGAACTTTTTGCCAATAGAGTATGGTCTTCATATGTATTACAGTACATTAACCTCCCCATCATGACTTGGGCAGGTGTTCCACACTGTGGCAATGAAGAAAAAAAGAGAAGCGAAGTGGAAGATCTTAGGTAGCTGTAGCTATGTTTACAAACATTGTAAGAGCCAAGATTTTTGTTTTGTTTTTTACTTTGATGACATATTCAGCGGATATTGAAAAAGATAAGGTAAGGTAATTGCATTTCAGGAAAGTGCTGTCATTACTGTAGTGATTAGGTTAATGTCTTTGGCAATAATCTTGTAGTATTCTCTGAAAATGATTTTGTTTATTTTTGGCCTAGCCATTCCTTTGTCACACATAATGTAGAAATTGTTGAGCTCAGGGGCAGCCCCAAAACAATACGGAACATGTGGTTCAGAATAAAATAGTACAAAATTTACAGAGAGATTAGATTGTCGTGTGGAACCCTGTCCTGGTGACGAGAGGGCCAGTCTGTGGGAGGAATGCTGAGTTTCCATCTCAGACATTCCCTTAACGTTCCACAAATGGAATCTGTTGTCCAAAGAAAAACATGTTAGCAAAATGTGATTCCTGAAGCCATTTCACTCAGTATTTATGTCTTTCATTGATCTCTCTTTTATTATAAATAACACAATTTATCATTTTCTTTGTGATATTTTTTATGGATGCTGTGCTATGAAGACAAAGTCTCACCATCTGTCATAAGCCCCTTTTTCTGGATTGTTAATTTTTTAATTTATTTATTCTATTTATTTGGGGGGGGAGGGGGGGGGGGGGTGCGCTTTCTTGTAACTTGTGTTTGTAAAGGCTGTGCTTTCCACAGCTAGGGATTTATTATGCTTTCAATAATTGAAAGACTTGTGATGTAAGATTTGCTTTTCTGATCATCACCTAAGCTTAGAAATCTCCCATTTGTTTGACAGTTTTCAAACCCATTGCTAGAAATGATTCCAGCATTGAATTCTGTCACTGGTTTGCTTATTGTGTTCATGACTTTAGCTCAGCATGTGTTTATTTTTTGATTTGCTCACTTTGTTGTTCAGAAGGAGTTGTTGACTTTAATCTTGGTTGGAGCCCTTCCATCATTATCTAGTGAGTTAATGTCCTCTCAGATCAGGAATGTCTTAGAAGATTTGTTGAAGCGCTGAGAATGAAAAGCACCTGGGTCACAATTCACTTTTTGAACCAAGATCAGGAATTTAAAAAAAAAAAAAATTTAAAAAAAAAATGTAAATTTACTGAAAGATTTACAGTGAAAATTTTAATGTACATGCACTCAAACATTATAGAAATCAGAACTACAACAGCTAGGATGGAATATGAAAAAATTCTTCCTATATTTGAGATAAATCTGTTCATTCAGAGCTTTCAATTGGAACAGCTGGATGTGATGAACTTCTCTATGATGATGCCTTTGATTTAGTATCCAGACATGCATGCAATTGATTAGGCGCCGAATTTGAATCAGTAGTGATACAAGAAGAGGACGTCATTCTGTAGATTCAACATTGATGATGGCAATCTCAAAACGTGATTGAAGTTTTTGTTTGTACCAGTGCTAACCTTCTGGTGTCATCAGTAAAGAAATTGTTTTGCAGTCGTTACAAGTATTCTCATTCTCAGCGTATCCTCCTCACCCCATCTCACTTATTCTGTAATCTGGTGAACGGAATGTCACAGGTGACCTGGCAACCAACTCTCTCTATTCCTCACATCTTTCTGCCATCCACGTTGTTTCATGCAGCTTCATACCCTTCCATTCTGGGATGTTATCTTCTCATCTCTTCTTCTGTCTATCTGACATCCACCTACCTTGCAGGGATGTCTTGGCAGTTTTAGCCCTGAAGGTCTTTTCACATGCCCGTGCTATTTCTGTCTGCATCTTTTTACCATGGTCATTCAGTCTGTTTAGCTTTCCAGATCCTGTTTTGTTCCTCTTCATTGGAGATGTGCCTTTTGTGGGTGCTCACCAGAAATCTCACATAATTTTAGCAGCAGTTCATCTTACGAGCGGTGAAAAATGTGTCCGCAGATGAAATCTATGTCATCATACAAATACGATGAAAGGGTCTAAAAAAAAAACAAAAAACCTTTTTCTTGTAACTGAAAGTTGTCGTCCCTGTCCTTGCCATTTGTCCAGAGGGAAAATGGAAGATCACTCATTGGGTGTGAAAGTGAAATCTGATAATAGTTCAGCTGAGAGAATGGAATAAAAAAAATACCCAGTACAGGAGTTAGTTGTTTGTACTGAAAGCCACTGTTTGACAGCCTGAATGTGCACTATCAAGCCATTCAACAGTTATAGATAAACTCTTGTTGGGGTCTTTTCCAATGAAATTCTGCTAGATTCAAAGCTGAAAATAGCCATTGTGTATAACGAGACTCCAGCTCAACGATCTTCAACAAAAACAACAAAATATCAAAAGAAAAGAGAGAGGAAGAAATCCTAGCCAAGAGATGGCAAAAAAATTGAATTTTATTCATTTGAAGCTCTGCGTGGATCTGGAGAGTTGATGGCTTCAGTCATCTCATTTCCTCTCCACCCACACCAAAGGATTTTTTTTAGATGGAAAATCCCATTGAATTTTTCCTGGAAAGATTCAGTACACAGAGGAATTTCGCATACGCTTAGCTTGTTGTCTTGTACGGTACAGATGTTGCAGAGAGTCTTTTTCCATCCTGGGAAATCCTGTGAGATGAACATGTTAAGCCCGGATGTGGCAATATTAGTCCTATGGTTTCTGCCATTTTTTGTAAGAGGCTTTGTCAGTAACTGCGGTATTCTATGTTACCGATCATTGTGACATCCGGCTTCTGTGGGGTCATTAGATAGAAGCCCAGTATTTTTTGCATTGTGTTTGGAAATGAAAGTTGATCTGTATATATATAGCCGATATATTTGTGAATTATGTCCCAGAGTGTGATCTTGCTGCTAAATGAAAGCTCAGACTTAGTAGTTGTTTATTTCATGCCTTATGTATTTCAAAGAAAACAAGTTTAGTGTTGATTAGTAGACAATGATCCCACTGGAAGCATCTCAGAGTTTTACAAGTTCAGAGAAGTCAAACCCTGTTACATCAATAACGTTCATTCAAATAGTTGAGGCATCATGATAGGCTCTGAGCATAGAACTACCTCATTGTGGTGACAGCTTGCTAGCTTTGCATATGTTGTGTCTGTGGCTAGTTTTGTTCCAATCAAAGCTCGTGGCCTTTACTACATGTGATAGAGTCCTGTATAAGGGAACTCACAGAAATCTGTACGTTTTGGCTCTCTTCCAAATCAGTTTGCATCATAATAAATCTTAACATGATCTCAGGTCTATGATCAGGGCTATTCTTTTTGCATTATATAATGGGAGACTTAAGAAGAATGAGTTGTAATAAAAGACAGTACTTGGAACAAAATTCAACATACCATATATTAGATATATTTTGATTCTATGTCTGTTTAGATGATTGAGGCATATCACCTACAACTTAAGTTTGTAGTGGCAAGTGCATGTGCTAAGTTTGGCTGTGCGTAGATAGAATAATCATGGTAGTAATACAGAGGGACAAACCAACACAGTGATAACACTGATATGGTGTAACTTCTTTGGTGATAAATTAGTTTCAGGGGCTGAAAGGCCATTGAGATTTCTAAATTAATAACTGTCAACCACTAGCTTCTAGTTTTTAGGGACTCTTTAATTGGGTGCACCTTTAATTCAGTTCTTGAAACGGTGTGTTTCCCTTTGCTTTAGATCCAAATCACTGCAGGAATGGAGCAGCAGCAGCTTGAACATTTGGTGGTAAGGCCTGTCTCTTCCTAGCATGGTGCTGTCAGGCAAACATCAGTAGTAGTTGCCAAAGCCATTCTTCTGTCCAGGCACTTACACACTCACAAACAAATTTGTCCAAAAAAAGAAAAAAAAAAAAAAAAAATAATAATAATAAAATAACTGAGCAAAATATACTCCAAAGACAAAATGAATTGTATTTGTGCCTGTGTGAAGTTTGATAGAGTGATCCATGTCTGTATGTTTGATTGTTTGACCAAAGCTATTTGTGTCATTTGGTACCCCGTGCTTCCCCTGCCCTGTCACACTACTGTTAATTGATCAACTCGGATGATGGCCTTGAGCTTCTATGAAGAGTATAAGGTTTAGATAAATGAGAAGCATCGTGTTGTCCATTTGAAATTTCAGCTCTAAATAAAAATACTATGAGAAATTTTCCATAATTAAAATAGGAAATAATGGTAAAGAATGAAATTGAAGAGAGAAATAGAAATAATGGTAAAGAGGGAAATTGAAGAGAGAAAAAAATGGTTATGTGAAAGAAGCCCTTTAAGTACCAGTGTCACAGGAGATGGTTTGTTTGTTGAGTTTATTCAGCGGCTCTCAGAAGAAAGAGCTCTGGTTATAAATTGTCCAGATGCTATTTCCAGCTAGTCAGTGGCCTAGGGAACAAAGTTATTGATTTGAAACCCCCGTTGTCACAAAGCTTTCAGGTTATTAAGGTTGTTTGTCAGAAGAGGCCTCTTTTTTTTTTTTTTGTTGCTCAGATTGGGGCTATTTTTTATTTTTTTGTTGCTCTTCGTGTAAGTGGCATTGTTACAGTTGGCTCTGAAGATCAGTGTTTGGTTTGCATGCGTCTTTCCCATCAATTTTGTGATATTTTCCTTTTTTTTTTTTTCAAAATTTCTTTATTGAAAATTTATGGCAGTTATTAAGGAATTCGTGATCCAGGTCTTTTTGTTTCTGTTTTGATACTGCTTTGTAGCTATTGGGTGACAGAGATCTAAAAAGCTAAGAGTTGGCATGATTAACATCATTTCCTCACATATTGACCTTGTTATAAGCTCTCTGATGTCCACTTTGTGTTGTTAGATGGCTACGTCTTGACCATTGACTTTGAGTACAGTTTGTTGACTAAGTGAGTGTTTGGTCATTCACCTGATAGTAAGTTCGGACATGCTGAAAGCTGGCAAAGGCCAGGGAATTTATTTCTAATAAAAAAATAAATAAATAAATAAAATAAAATTGAAATATTTTAAACAGTAGAAACACTTGTATCATCAATCAACAAGCAAAATTGGATGACAAATACATGTAAAAAATTATGCTCAATTATTGAGGTCTTCATGGACATAGTTTTTTTTAAACTTGCCCTGATCTTTTGGGAAATGATTCCATTTCCAAATATAATTGTATTTGCTGCCAGTAGAAACCACTAAAAGTGTCTAAAAGACACTGAACACTTGGAGCTTGAAAGCTGATTTCCTATGTCCCACATAACTGTAGGTGACACAGGTCTGATAAGGAGGGGAAGGGGGGGGGGGTGTGTGTGTTAGTGTCTGATGTTGCCTTCAGTTCTGCAATATTTGCCCCACTGTATACCTGTTGAGTTTGTCATGTTTATTGTCAGGGGAGCGCACCCAAGCCTTGGCTTTCAGTGTTGAATCGGTGTAACAGAGACAGGCCCCAAGTATGAGCTTTTTCCTTACCCATTGGTCAAATGTAGGGGAAAAACAGTGTAGAATGCCAAAACTTTCCTAAATACCCACCTCCTGTACAGATAAAAAATGTACAGTAGACAAGTACCGTGCTTTATCTTGTAGACGTGTAGAATATAAAAACCTCTGTGAAACCAGTTCCTATTTTTTATGTTTTAACTATGATGGAAAAAACAAACAAACAAATAAACAAAGAAAGAAAACAATCTCTTTGCTTGAAGTCTTGCAGATATCACATAGTCTCAGAATGGTATGTATCACTAGGTGTATGTCTTGTAGGTGCTGAAGATGGTGATAAGTCAGTGTTGCACTTTCAGACTTCTCGAGCCATCAACTGCTTTCATGATTTGTCACCGAAATGAAGCCATTTATGCCTTTGTAATACAAAAAGAGAACACTGGGCCTGGAAACAAGTCTGGGCCATCATTCTGGAAGTTCTCAGAAGTAAAGTTAACATTCTGGAAGCTCTCAGAAGTAAAGTTAACATTCTGGAAGTTCTCGGAAGTAAACTTAACATTCTGGAAGTTCTCTGAAGTAAACTTAACATTCTAGAAGTTCTCTGAAGTAAAGTTAACATTCTGGAAGTTCTCAGAAGTAAACTTAACATTCTGGAAGTTCTCTGAAGTAAACTTAACATTCTGGAAGTTCTCTGAAGTAAAGTTAACAAAGTAAAGCATCAGAATAAACATAGATTGTATGAGTGGGTTTAACAGAGTGTACGGGAAGCAGCGCTGTGACAAAATATATCACTCCTGTTGTTTCCTGGAATTCAAGAACTAGGAAATGTTCATTTCTCAATTGCCCTCTCTCTCCATCCAATCAAATAACCATCATCATCCACAACACCTTTTGCCATGTTGACAATTTCAGTACTTTTTTTTTTTTTTGTCGGGAGAGTTCAAACATTGATTAAGGAAGACGAATAAAGGTTAATCTTAAGGATACAGATCTTGATTATGTACTTTATGATTGGAAGTGAAGAGGCGCAATAGAGGAAAAAGAGTAAAGGTTAAAAAAAAAAAAAAAATGGTCACAGTTTACATCGATGGGTCATTGTGTCAGTAAACATTGGAAGCTTTGAGTGTTGCACATCTGTGCTGCTAGAGAATGAAGGATCCTTGAGTTTTGCATTATTGTTTTTAACCTGGAGATGTCTTGTGACCCTGGGGCTGCAGCTTTGTTGTGCGTCTCCATGTTCTTCATCTTTATGGCCCATCTGAACCAGAGTCAGTTGTGGAAATTTGGTATAGTTGTCTCCCACTGTGAACAGCACACACAGACAAAGGCAGTGCTTGCTTTTTGTCTTTTTAGAAAAATTATGTCACCATAAGTTGATTTAAAACAGTTTGAAAATAGCAAAATAATAGCAAGGCCAAAGAAAAAAAGAAAATTTTATAAATACATTTACTTTGCCCAACAAATTGCTGCGTATTTTTTAAAGAAAACAGTGGCAGTGTACAGCTGAAAGAATAGCAGAGTGAAAGAAAATTTATAAACGTATAAACTTGGAAATGCTCTTATTTAATGTTTCATTTGCTTTGGTTATTCTTGGAGTTCTGGTTTTCTTTTCATATTTATTATTCCATGCTTTCCTTCCAACTTAGTTTTCAATGCAGAATTTCTAGCAATGGGTTAAAGAAAAACAGTTAAATACCTCGCTCCCGGCAGATGGCAGGCTATCACTGCAATGTTGTCATTTATTGTTCAAAAAGAAAAAAAAAAGTGAGGGAGAAAGGAAAGAAAAGAACAGTTGTGTATTTTGGAAAGCTACAAAAATTTTCATGCTGGTGTGGTTGACTTTGTTGCAGGCGTTTTCGAAAACTGGGTGCCGGCTTCAACCTGCAGAATGTGGTCTCTTATTGTCCCTTCATGATGATGATCACCACCAAACCTTTGGATCTGTCCGACTCCTCAGAGGATGAGAGTAGCCGACATAGGAAATCCCTCATGGTGTATTGTCACCCGCTCAGTTCAGCATATGGAGGTAAGGGAGGGCCGAAGTACATGAAGCATACGTTTGTAAATTTTGGTAGAATGGTGATAGGGACTATGAGAGTTGTAGTTTGCTGCTGAGAAAAACAGATTAATATTCAAATTCGTGAGAAACAAATGATTTAATTGATGAAATTCCTTTGTTTCATTGCTATGTGATTATAAGGTTTTGCTTATACCAGATGTTGATTGATAATATGTTATAGAGATGCAATTTTGACTTAAATTCACTTGTAATGTATGTTGCATTATGACTTTTTTTTTTTTTAAATATTGCTTTTTTTTTTCTTCTTGGATGGTTTATTCTGTCATTCTTTTCACTCTCACAGTTGGTGGCAATTTACCAGAACAGAGAAAGTTCAGCCTGAGACACTCCCCATTCTGTAATTACACCTATGTACATCCAAAGTAAGTAGATGTGTCTGAAACTTTGTGAATTCAGAGGTGAATGTACATTATGTAGTCCTAATGATCAGTTCCAAGTCTAGTACTCTGTCACAGCAGAGATGGAGACAATGGAGATAATGTTGCAGAGCTCAGAGACACACTGCAAATGCTCTTAGTTGAAATTATTTTGATATTAATTTGTTGACAACTGTAGGACTGTTTATTGAAATTATTACTATTAATGATGGAAAATATTTCCTTGATGTATTTTGATTAAGTAAGGTCTAATTGAGGTCTTTTTTTTTTTGTGATCTCACTACAGACTGTTATCATTCGAAGGATCACTGGTGATCTGTACAGAAACTTATCAAAGTACTCACAAAAATTTAATACTCAAGAAAGCCAAACATACACAAATATGTCTACAATTATTAATCAGAGATTTTAGAGTTTTGGAAGTGTGAGCAGTTAGTTTATTTCGAATACACATTACTGACTAAGATTTCTCCTATATTTTGGTTTCCTGGAACACAGCTTGGTTTTAATCAGCAATCAGACTCTGGCAGATCTCATTAATCATGGCCGTTCTTTCTTCCTGTCTCACACAGTGCTGTCAGACTGCTGGGCTTCTTACCACAAGATTTTAATGGCATGTCCATATTTGACCTCTACCACCCAGATGATTTCCAACAGTTATTAGAAATCCACAAGAAAAGTGAGTATTTCTAGTTGAGGAATCATGAAACACTGACGATTTTACAAATCTCTACTGTTTTCTGTGGATGGTTTGATTTTTACTTAATATCATTTGCATCACTCTCTGTCGCTGTGGTCAGTGCTTAACCTTTTCATGTCATGCCGCCCTCGTATTAAGCGGCACCAAATGCAACCTCAACTGTTGCGTCGCGCGAGTCTTGAGCGCACTGCACTGCAACCCTCCAAGTCGCGCCATGCGGGTAGAGAGTTTCAGAGTTTCATATTTTTTTATGTTGTAATATTGATGTGCATCACTTTTTTTTAAAAAGTAACATTTCTATATTATCACATTTCTTCTGGCAGAGTATGATATGAGTCACAAAAAGTTTGTTTTTGTGTTTTATAAGAAAACATCACCTCAACAGGCAATTTCTATCCAAAACCAGTATGTCAGGAGGGATATTTGTGCTCAGGCAAGGCGTGATGTGAAAAGGTTAACAGATTCACCACCAATCTGTCATACAGTTTTAGTGTGGAGCTTTCTGTTATGATAAATTTGTATCTTCTTTGGCAAAGTTCGGTTTGAAAAATGAAAATTCTCTAAAACCATTTTGGAATTTCAATTCTTACATTTTAAATTGTAAATAAACATTGTTTTAACCCCGTTGATTCCCTTGAGGATGTATGCTGTACGGCTCAGAAGTTAACAACTTTTTGTGCTGGGCTGTACAATGTACGTCCTGGGAGAAGCCGAAACCTCCATTCCCATTCACCAGTTGGACGTGCATCGTACAGCCTTTCTTTGAGCAGCTATAATACTCTTCTGTTTGCAAATTTTACAAGTTCTGGCTACATTTTTATGAAGTCCAAAAGTGCTGAAACGTAGTACTCAGATTTTTATACTGCTAGCAAGACTGCCATATCTGCAGTAGGACTGTAAACAATGATTTAGATCTAGATTTAGATCTTACAGTTCTAAGCCTGATGCAGTTGCTAGCAATTCTTTATCATTGCAGATGTAAACTATTTGGCCTTGACTGATATAAAATGAAAGTTCATTTTGTTACCTTTCATGAAATCTATGCTGCTATATCCAATCAAAGAACACAACCACAAAACATGGAAAACCCTATGAAGACTGGAACCAGAGCCCAAATATTTAGTATTGTAAAAATTAGTGAACCCCTTGGTAGCAAAGGGGTTAAGACTGAACCAGTTCAATTTATGTGAGGAAAAGTGCTATTTCAGATTGGAAATGATAATGGTATTAGCTCTGTGTGAATGGGATCTAATTATTATCATATTTGTGTTTCTAGTCATGCTGTCAATGGGCCAGCCCTTCAAGAGCAGCAGTATTCGCCTGAGAACCAGGAATGGATGCTATGTGGAAGTAGAGACTGAGTGGTCAAGCTTTATCAATCCATGGTCAATGCGACTGGAGTTCATCATTGGGCAACACACAGTTATCAAGTAAGTGATATACCACCTTTCTCTTCAACAAACTGATCAGTAGTTCATATTTGACCAAGTAAGGCCTGGAAATCCCCCCGGCAGAGTGAGTGAACCCCCTTTCAAAAATAGAACACTCGCGTGTTTGTTATCGCCCAACCAGGAGATCTGAGAACAATTATCACCAGTCCTGTGCATTTTTTTCTGTTTTTCTATGTCATTGGTAGTGAACAGTTTGAGTGTTTGTACTCCCCTACTAAACTTAGGAATTTCCAGCCATTCGCTTCGTTGGAGCAAATCTATTCTAGCTGGAGTTGAAATATGTGCCACCAGTGAGAGACTATGACCGGGGACACAACTCAGGGAATACTTTCTTTTTTGTGATTATGTCCCCTGTGCATGGGACAGTCTCTTGTAAGGTGGTCACTGTGAGCTAGCAGCGGAACTGAGAATTGAGAAACTGACCAGGGTTCAAAGCGTTAAATATATTGAAGGTATTTACAATTTGATCCTGATGAAGGAAAAATTGTTTAGTTGTAGCAAAGTTGTAATTTCACATGATTGTTGTTTCTCGGAGTTGTATATGCTACTCGCAAAATTACTGTAGACAGCTGATTGAGCATGTGTTTATTACTGATTGTTTCAGAGGACCATCATGCCCAGACTTGTTTGAAGATCTGCCTGCTAAACCAGAGAAAGTTGAGCTCTCCCCAGAGTCACGCAGAATCCAAGAGAAGATTTTGGAAGTTTTGAAAAAGGTAAAATGGACAGTGTCATTACCATTATACATGTTAAAATCTTATTGTCATGTACTGTAGTAAAAATAATATGGATGCTAGACATGCCACTATTTATTAGAAAATGGATGAGATGACCATTTTTTTCTCTTTCTCTCTTCTTTTTCCCTTCTTTTTCCTGTTTTTTTTTATATCCTTTCTCCAACGAAGCTTCATCATGACCACTGTAATTTAAATTTCATAATTTATAAATATGGTTTCTTTCTTTACTTTCTTTCTTTCTTTCTTTCTTTCTTTCTTTCTTTCTTTCTTTCTTTCTGATTTTTGTTCACCAAGTTTCTACCTTTTCCTTCCTATTGCCTAATATGACTGCTGAAGTCTTAACAAGTTTTATGTATTTCTCATTTCCAGCCCATCCAAGGAGTGTTTGCAGAACCTTCTCCTGTGTCTCAGCCTGTCAAAGAACAGAGTAAGTTCTCAAGGCCTTTGCTGATTATACTGCTAATTGTGCATGATATATTTTAAGTGGAAAATCTGAGTTCAGGTCTTTTCTGTTGTGGTCATGAATAGCATTGCTACTGAAAAAAAAAAAAAAGATTTTGACTCATATTTTCTTGGTAATGATGATTTTTATCATCAAAAAAAAAAAAAAAAGCCCTCTAAAAAGTGTGTTTTACAATATCCTCAGTGGTGGAATATAGTGTTTTAAAAACAAGAAAAAAGATGAGAAGAGAAAATAACAACTTCCCCATTTTTGATAATCTTTTCTCCTCTTCAGATGACCTATGTGGATGTAATGAAAGACAGACTTTTCAATTTTCCTAAGGCACCGGTTGGTTATGGTTAATATTGTGTTTCGTGTCTTTGCCAGGTGCCGCCGTCCAGAAGGCAAGCCCAGCCCAAGCAACTCTGAGAGAGCCTGAGACTGTGGCCAAAGTCGGAGTCACTGATAAACCTAAGGTAGGCCAAAAGTACTGATAATCTGAAGCCCCTACCCTTGCTTCTCAGTATGCTGCTGTGTTAGTATGAAAATTCCTGACAGTTTGTTTGTACGAAAGACAATTGACACACATTTCCTGACTTGACCCAGGTCACAATGAGTACCCGGCTATAAACAGTGAATGGTGTTGTAGAAAGCTGATGATGTCTGCGAGTGTTCCCTTTGGTTTGGGGAGTAACAGACTGTAAAGCACTCGAAGCTTGTAGGGAATAGATATATAGGCCAAGTAAATGTTCTTTGTGATTATTTGTATTTAATTTGAAAAGATGAAACTTGCATTGAGATCAGATGATCAAAGAATTGCGATGAACTTGTCCAAATGCTCAGATTAGATACCATAACTCAGATATTGTAATAAATATTATAATTAATATCACTTCAATTACCTGTTTTCCCATGATTACCAGAGAATGGAAAAATTGCTTACATTCATCCCTGTATTGTGTGTTGTGGTGCTTTTATCCTCTTCTGATGATATGGCTGTGGTGGTTAGAGATCCTGAATGTTTGTTGATCTCATGTGAGCAATATGTGAGCATCATCCTGTTTCCTTCCCTGAACCATATGCTTATCTACATTCAGGAAGTCACAAACATTTTATGCAATTGTACAAAAAACTGGAGATGTCAGTCACTTTAAGTTGCATGATATAAATTCTGAATTTATAATTTTTTTTTTTTTTTCTGGTGCCATTATGGGATTTGATTGTTGGTTGAAGCTGTTCCTCTGTGGTAGCCATATGGCATAAAAACTTTCAGATGAAAGGTTTGCTTCTTCTTGGCAAATTGACATCCCTTACTGATGACTGGGAGATGTTGGAAAAGAGAAACGAAGCAGTAATAAAGTTTTTGTTAATGGGATGTGTTAATGATAAAAAGGCTATGAGGCCTGTAGCATAGTTCAGGACAATGTTTTTTGCTAGTTGTCCCACCCACCATGTGTCACTGATGTCATATAGTGCTGATGTGACTGTTAGAAGCACAACAGCCTCCATGCTGGTACAGTACAGAAAGCTGCCTGCTTTGAAACAATGGAGTAATCAGTGTGGATTTCGTAACTGGAAAGTGTGAAAACCCTGAGGATTGTTGAGCGAGTTGTTCGTAGATTGTCCATACTGGTGTTACCTGGGTCGCACATGTACTTACTGCTGAGTTACAGCTGATGTCCCCACCTGTCTGAATTCTGTGAGCTCCAACTTTACTGGGCTTGGGGGTGGGGAGGTGGGGGGTGGTGGTCAGGTGGTGAGAGACTTTTCTGACTTTTTGGTGGAAACAGTTTGACATCCCTAAAAAGTAACTTTGTTGTTAGATCACAGTTCAAAACAAATCTTATACCATGGCCAGTAATAAGTGACACTTGTCTTTTTCTTCAAAGCTTCCATTCACCTATTTACAGACTTAGTCCCAGAGAACTGAATCAGTAGCCCCCCCCCGTTAAATGGGTCAAACAAATACAAACAAAGCAAGCATTCAAAAGTGGACAACTTTGAGTCATTAGTTATGTCATGTTTGACCAGACATATGCCCACTTTATCATTGTCAGGAGCACTGGATCTGATCCCATGGAAACTGCTGGCCTGAAAACCTTCACTGCTTTCAAAAATGATTAGTTGGTTAATTATCAGTTGGCTGTATGAGATTCCATCGAGACTCTTCAGTTCCCTTTCCCTGGTAGCACCCAGTAGATACGAAAAAATCTGTTAAATGAGTGCAGTTACTGGCGTATCTTATTGTACTGGCATGTCACAGCACTTGGATCTTTTCAGGTGGTACTCAGAATTTATATTTGCTCCTTAGTTTTCTCTGTCAGTGTTCATGGCCTTTGTCACTTGTTTGAGCTAGCTCACTATTTTTGTTGTTAGGGTATGATCTTTGGTTGAGTAGAATTCAACATGACAAAACAAGAGCCGAATTGTTGTTCCCTCAGATGTTCTTGTTCTGGCAGTCCTTTTGTCCTCTCTGGCACCAAACATTGGTTATAAATAACACTCCACATGCTGTAACACCAGGAGATAAAAAAAAAAACCTGAGCTCCGTTCGACGTGTGGTGGTGATGACATCACATAAACATGACTACAGTTCTGGGCAGTTCTGTATGTTCGATTTAGACAACATCACGTTTTGCCACCCATGTCAGCCATCGATCTCTTGGGCAGCCTCAGCTTCACACATGGGTTTCTGTGGCAGTTTCCAGAGCCCTGAGCTCAATAACACTTGTGTTGGTTACAGTGATGACATCATAGTGTGGCAAGCCATCAGTTGTGGACAGGCCTCAGCAGACAGCTCACTGAACACAAACCACAGGTTTCCACATGCACCATGGACATTTTCTCCGGAATATTTCTGTCTGCCTAGTCTTTGCATGAACATAGTATTGAAACAGAACTAGTAAAATTAGGGATGTGAATATGATTATATTTTGTGACAGTATTTTCTGTGCATTTCTTTGAGAGCAGAACCGGTTTAAATAGTGTAATTCAAATTGTGAGTTCTTGGGTGACAGCATTTGAAGGAGAAAGGCCTGATTGCCAAAGGCTCGGGATATTTCAAGTGTCCATATTTTTGCTTTGTGTGGAAAGTTGATTTTTGAAATTCTGTTCGGAAGATCTCATGCTCAGTACAGCGGAATTCATGTTTTCTTTCATGGATATCACAGATTCTCTCATTTCAAAATGAGGCCCATGATAATAACAAGAAAAGTGACAACATTGGATGTTGTGTGTTTTCTGTCTCCTGGGTAGGATTATTCTCTTTGAGTGAATGAAAAATGTATTTCCTGCCTAAAATGATTCCGAAGTCGGTAAGCTGAAACTGATATTTATACTTAGAATTAAAAGATGCGTATTTGAGGACCACGGGAAGTAGACACAGTGTGACACTCTTGAGGCTCAGCCTTCCTTCGGGCAGCACTATGTGATCTTAACTTTGCTGTTGTATGTCACTTGCCAGAACTGCATCATTTTTTTGGCTATCAGGCAAATCCAACTCTATACAGGGATGTCAAATTTCCTACTTTGATGGGAGTTCCCACATTTTGGCTGTCAGTAATTACCAAATCCGGTATTACGTACCATTAACATACTTCAGTTTTACATAATGTTAAAGAATATGCCAGGAACTTTTCCTACTTTTTCATGTAGACAGATTGACATCCCTGACTATGTACATCTTTTCTCATCATCTCCTACTTCACCATTTAAACATACTTTCTGGGCTTTCACTATAACAGTTGGGCCCTAGAATTGGTCTTGCTTGCAGAGCAGGAAAGTCCTGTCATGTAACAGTAAGCCAGGTGATGGTAACAAAAAAGGGAAGCACGTCATGAATGTTGGAGACACAACACATTGAAATCAAAGAGTGGTCAGTTTTTGAGCCTACTGAATTATTGTTTCAAATTGAGGGCTATTTATTTCCCTTCCTGTTCATGAAAACACCATTGTCCCATCTTGAGTGGAAGTTGAGCTATTGGCAATTGAAGACAATGGGTAAACTGAAGTTATGAGAAAATGGCTTATTATTTTTATCAATGCTTATTAATCACCATTGAACTATTGGCATTTAATCACAAGTTTTGGACTTTTTTTTTCAATATATTTCGGCAGTTCACGAGCTCAGTTCGTTGTTGTGCTATCTCCACTTTTGGGCTATTCGGAGAGATATAGGTCATATGAAAGAGGGATAGTAAATCTGCCATATGTATTTATTTCACCAATCACTTGCCTAAATTGGTAGATTTTGAAAATCGCTTTGTCCTATCTCTTACATGCAAAAACGGTTGCTAAACATAAAACATCAATTTTCTCAGAAGGCGAAAAATGGCGGTAGAGCAACAGAGTACTGAGCTCACGAGATATTCTCTGAAAACACATTCTTAAAGGGACAGAGAAGGGTTTAGTATTGTGGACAAAAAGAAAAATTTGCTAAAATTTCACTTACTGTTTAGCCTTGGTTTGAGGAGCTTCTGATGTCATTGTATTTTGTCTCATTGCTTTGTTAGTTTCTAAGCACTTGACCTGCCAAGATTTTAGACAAAAGCTGTGCAAAGAGCAAATGAAATGAGTCAGATTTCAAGACAAAGTGACTTATTGAGAACACTGGAGTTTTGTGATAAGATGGAATCACAGATAAACTTTGAGGCTCCAGACACTCATAGCTTATCAATGTTTTTAATACCCAAGGGAAGTGCCTCCATTTTTTTCTTTCCATCACGAGTACTTTCTGTTATTATAGCCGAATCACATGCATGTAGAGAGTCTGCCAAAAAAAAAGTGTATTCACATTTCAGTGACAAAAATGTATGAATATCTTTATCATACTAGTAATCATGCATCAAGACTTTAGTACAAAAGTCATCTTTGGCATCCACAGTTTACAAGATGTGCTCTGAGTGATGGCCATTAGCTTTCAGACATTTATCTGTACACTGAACTACTGTTTATATGAGATTTAGCTTCATCAAGTGTGTTTACATCTTTTGGTGGACTCTCTACATTGTTGCTCTAATTCATGATGCAGCTTCTAGTAACTGTAAAGTGAGACCATGTGCACACCTAGAGTTATCATTTATTAACCAGAATCAATACTTTCCAGTTATTGACTGGTGCCAGGTGATCCACATTTGCCTGCTTCAGGCAACCGAACTTTACAAAAGTATTGTTACTGTCAACGTGGGCTGAAAGGGTTAAGGATGTGCATGTGTTGGCAGATAAGAGCTTTTGTCTGGTCTTCACTTTCAAAAGAAATGTACTCCATCAGCTTTATTTGTTTTGTCGTCAGTGGCTTAGTTTTTAATTTTTTTTTTTTAAGCTTTCATCAGTATGTGATATGAGACTTGATGGATCTCATAAGTCACCCAGGTCGGTGTGGTACATTTGGTGACTTCAAAAACGGTGTGTTCATTACATGGAGATTGGTCTTGTGAACTGGCATTATGCATACACCATGAACAGATTGTGACCCAAATCTGACTTGCAAGCTCATACATAGGAGAGAGATTGCTTTGTGCATCATTCACTCTCAACTTTCCCTGTCAAAAAACATTATAGCAAAATCATGCATTCTGTGGCTAAACTTTATTTTAGGATACTCCTTTCGGTAAGTTCATCTCTCAGCTCTGTTCTCAACTCTTTCTCCACGAATAAACGTAAAGAAACATGAAAGTTTTCCTTAAAATTAAAATAGAAATTTTATCTAGCTCAGGCAAAGTTTTAGGTGAAAGGAAACAGATATAATGAAATATATTTCAAGAGTTTCACATGCAGATATGTAGGAAGTTAATGATGATTTATCCCAGAGTAGTTTTGAAATTTACCATGTTTTTCACTTTAAGACAGCTGAAAAAAAAAAATGCTTCTGTTGTTTGAACTTATACAAAAAGTTAAAGAATGGTAATTTATATTATGTTTTGTATGAAATGTGCTGTTATGCTTTCACAGATGTAGAGAAAAGATGACGAAAAGAGAAAATTTGAACAAATTTTTGTACTCAAGCCATCAGCACGATCCATTATCAAAATCTATGATCCCATTCCACATATCACACTAGAAATCTTCAAGCAGCTTTTCAAATTTGTTGCTAATTGTCTTGTTATATTCACCAGTTCCTCATAAAATAGTCTCAAAAACAACGCTACAAGAGTCTTTGGTACTCGAGTCCACAGTTTTATTATCAACAATATTTGCAGTTTTAATTGTTGCCGCAAACAGAAATATTATCACTAAAATAATGACGTTGTAAGTGGATCATAAGATTCTCATTATTTCCATCTGTCCAAACCATAGAAATAGAATAGGATAAGTAGCAACTGAGATAGGGTAGATGTGAGCGATGGACTTCCTCAGTGTTGTCATGGTCAGAGCAAGTTTACACTAGAACCAAGAAAGAGATGCCACTGACACACACAATTCACAGCAACGGACACAAGGATAAACATGAAAACATCAGCACTCAGGAAGACTTGTCACCATTACATCAGCAGCTCTCCTCACCACCATTCACCCTTTGAAACTCACATGCATTGTACATTTACATAATACATCTCCGATATTCAACATTTATGAACTCCATCAAAGCTTCTGTCAGGTTTCATCTCTGCTGAGTCAGTCACTCTTGTTTCTCCTTTTTTTTTTTTTTTTAAATCTCGCCATTGGATAATCTGCTGTGGTTCTGTCTACACAGATGTTCCATCTTTTTTTTTTCTCCCTTTACCCGATCATACTCAGACCTTCGGAATCTTTCAGCTACTCTTATAAAAAACTGACTCGAACAACTTTTCCTTACACTGTCGTGCCATGCAGTGGCAACAATAAGAGTCATCCTAGTTCTGAATGTTTGAGGCAATGACAGTGAAATGGTTGCTGGAAACTCCCTTGAGAGTGTCTTTGCGAGGAAGTCTGTAGACCTGATTCCTTATAGTGTATGAGCAGTAGAAATGCTAATGGAAAAAAGTGATCACTCTCTTCAAGAGTGAAGAAAACAAGAGCCCTTTGTTCACATCCTTGGGTGTTGGTATCAGTGAAACTGTGGACTTATTTTTGTTTTTTGTTTTAATATCTGGCAGGAAACAAGTGTGGTAGTGTAAAGATGCAGGGTGCATAACAGAAAATGAAAAAAAAAAAAAAAGGGCAAAAAGTCAGCATGGTAGCATTTGCATGTCTGCCACTCAAGTGTCCAGGTAGTTGCTAATGAAATAAGTCTGGGTACCACAGGGATGTGATTGTTCCCTGCTCCCACCTGCAGGCAGTGAAAGCCCGCCATCGGCGGGATGTCTCTCATGGAATGCCATCCTCGACATTCCAGGGGTGACATGTCTTCTCTCTCTTCTTGCTCCTTTCTTCTGTCCTGCTCTCTTCGTCTTGACGTATAAATGTGTTTCTTACCGTTAATGGCACAATTTAGTGGGAGCCAGCTGATGTGCAGAACAACCACAACACAAACAAACAAACATTTGTTTTATGTCACTGCATGCCTTCATTCTTGTCTGTGGTATCTTCTTTGTACTGAGCTGCTGTGTCCTTTATCTTTCAGGGGGAGACTGGTGCTGGGGAGAGCAAGTCCACAGTCATAGATGACAAGGGGATCTCCTCCATCTACAACCAGCTGAACTATTCACACAACATCAAAAGGTGAGTGTTAAATCACACTCTCAGTCTTGAAATATTACCCATTTCCCCTTGCGGGGGCCTGGGGGTTATGAGTAGGTTCTTTGCTCCCACCTGCAGGCGGTGAGAGCTTGTCATTGGTGGGATGTCTCTCATGGAATGCCATCCTCAACGTTCCAGGGGTGATATCTCTACTCTCTCTCTCCTTGCTACTATCTCTGTACATGGTGTAATCTCTTCTTCTTGACATGTAAATGTGTCTCACTGTGTTTGACACAATATAGCCGCGATAATGCTGATGTGCCGTTAAACCCAAGCACAAACAAATAAACATTAAAACTATACATTTTAACCCTTCAGTGACTCATGTGATAAATGCCACCCAGCATTTTTTCCTCAACAGTAGAAGTGCCAACATGTTGCTGTGACGGTAATCTCTGTCATGCTGCATACAGCTGACAGGTTCACAGTGGCAAACACTTTACCATATATATGTTATTTGTAAGACTCTCTAGTTACAAACTGACTACAGATTTAAATTCAGTGATAATTTTTGCTTTCCAATACACCTCTCTTCCTTGAAGAATAGTTTATAAATTGTAAATAATGAATCAAAACTGATCTAAACTTGGCCTCAGTGAGTTCATGGATCCTCAAAAACCACTTTATTGCCATGATGAAATTTTACAAGTTTCCTATGGCTTGTGAAATTGATGGTAAACCACACTTTACAGGTTTTGAAAGCAGGTAAAAACTTGAAAAGTCAATGGCAAAAAGTGACATTGTTTCTGCTATAGTATATCTGAATCTATGACCCAGTTTACAGATAAATCTGAAGTTTACTTTAAAAATTTGAATATCGGATTTAAATTTTGTCATTTATGTTTTCATGGAAATCAGGTCATTGACAGTATTAACTCTGTGTATCAAAAGCTGGACGTCATAATCCTTTATTTTTTCTAGGAAAGAAAGAAAAAATAAATAAAATCACGTTTGTACATGGTTCAGTATCATCTAATTTGAATTTTGTCTGGAGAATCTCTTTTGTCTCTGACATGTTGAACACAAAGAGAGAGAAACTGGTTATTTCCCATGCAATGCAAGTCGCTGTATTACTAGCAGCAAGATTTGTTTGTTATTTTAGTGATTTCTGTCTGTCTTATGAAATCCAGCCGTTAAGGTATGGAAAAAAAAAAAAATTTAGAGAGTCACAATCTTATGTTCAATTGACTGTTTCCTTTATTTTTTTTTAAAGTAAAAATGTGTTCTATATTACTGTTTTGAGAGCTTGGGTCAAAAATCAGAGTTTTTTTCATTTCTTTTCTTTGAAGTTGCACATGTAATCCACTTGGACCTCTTATCTGATTCCAACTGTCACATGGCAGGGAAAGTGTTCACAGGTTTGAACTGTGCCAGCACCCGAAGCCTTAGTCGTAAACATGTGACAGCTAGTCAGTGTGCCTTTGCTCTCACACCTTCCGCACATGTTACTGTCATGTGGGGTGCTGACTGGTAGGGCGTGGACAGTAGGAAAGCCACAGGTTTCTCCCGGTTTGGTCATGTCATGTGATTGATGTTGAAGCAGTTTTTGTTATGGGCATGTCTGTGTCAGCAGTAGATCATTCCTACAGAAAACAAAAGAGACATTACAGTAGTTAGTTAGTGCTCTCAGTTTGCTGACTGGTTGGTTGATTAAGGTTAAGGTTAAGTTTTTAATGGCCTTTCAGTCTGTCTGTGGACTATCTCGACCTTTTCTTGTTAGCATGTTGGGCTGTGGCAGAGGTTGTCATTAACTCCATGCTTGGTTGGTTGATGGATTGGCTGGCGTCCCTTGGCTGTTTGGGTACCACTGATAACCTTCTGAGAACATTCCTTCCATCTGCCTAGATGAAGTTTGATAAATCTCAGTGTTCTGACTGGAAAGACACTGGTCTTTTCTTCTTGTTCTCCTCCCATCCTTTTTTTTTTCTCTGTCTCACTTTTGTCCTTCTGGTCTGTTGCTTTGCATGATAGATTTTGCAAGGTCCTTCAATCTTGTGACATGACCATCTTGCTCTGACATCCAGACTCCGGAGGAAAAATGAACCATTGTCACTACTGTGAGAGCAAACAAATCAAAACAAGAATGAGAAATACTGTTGAAGCCTTGCTTGGTTGGTGACTGAAAAAGGGAAATCAAAGTGGAAAAAACACTGATTGAGAAGAGACTGCACTTGGTGTTATCAGGAGGACAAAGCACAGTAAATTTATTGACGACACAAAAACTTTGCTAATAGAACTGCAGAAAGTGGTTCACATAGCGATAGAGTGACTGCCTGAATGGGAAGTTTACTTCAGATCCTCAGGATGATGGAAACTTACCGGCCTTTTTAGCTTTAAGGCCGAGTCTAGAAGCCAGATGGAGTTAGAAATCTGAGATGTGATAGACTATATATTAAAGCAGTTGTGCTATTGCCAAAGTCCTCTATTGGTTCACAGGCATACATTCCATATTCATCCCATAATCCAATGTTCATTACATAACCATTGGAGTGCTTGTGTGTATGTTTTTTTTGGGGGGGGGGGGGGGGGGGAGAAAAAAAATTGCCTTCCTAAATAGTTGCTGATAAGTG
>JBCAUA010014982.1:0-12960 GCA_038406235.1 Peronia verruculata | reverse complement strand
TTCACCTATATATGGCGTAGAAAATATGTCAACAGAAAAGCCTTCGAGAAAGTAAAACGTAATGTAATGTGTGCCTCGGAGGAGAAAGTAGGCCTATAAATGATAAATTTACATCAGATGCAAGAAAGTTTCCTCATAGAGTGGGCCGTACACTTGTGCAATGAGGAAAGGGCAACCTGCAAATTTCTACCGATGTTCTTCCTAAAAGAGGTAGATGGTATTAAAATATTTGAGAAAAATATAAGCACTGACAAAAACTTTTGTTCTGACGTAAATATTAGATCAACATTCTGGAGAAAAGTAGTCAAGACATGGGCAACACATAAAAGTATCAAAAACAATACAGAAACTGGGGTCAGAACATATTTATGGCACAATCGACACTGGCATATAAACAAAAGGTCCTGTTCTATAAAGACTGGGCTGACGCAGGTATAAGATATGTCGACTATCTACTAGTGAACGGGAATTTCCCTACATGGCAACAAATATGTGGGCGAATGGGAAAAAAGAGCATCTTAATTTTTGAATACAATGCGCTAAAAGTAGCATTCCTGAAATTTGAAGAAAAACTTAAGGACGGTACGCTACCAAAATATTCGATCTTCTTTAAACAAATAGATATAAGTAAAAATGCCATAAATGCTTAGCAAATCCGAAAACTAATCGGACAAGAGCGCTATGAAATCCAGCATATGTTTACTTCTTCTGGAAAAACAAGATAAATAAGAACCATTGGTTATTAGCGAAAACAGTAACCGCAGAAACGAGACTGAGAACATTACAATGGAAAATAATACACAATATATTTCCCACTGCCATTTTACTCAGCAAATTAAAACTGAAGAACGGAGATCGTTGTACCTACTGCAAGGAAAAAGACTGTATAGAGCATTTTTTTTTTTTTTTGGTCACATGCAAACTAGTACAGCCCTTGTGTCAAGAAATAGAATCGATTGTTAGAACATGGACAGGGAAAATAATCCAGCTCTCTATCGAAGACATTTTATTGGGATTAAGAGAGCAAAGATATGAAATAAATAAGACACTTCTGGAAAAAATAAATCACCTCATAATAATAGGAAAGATGTGTATTAGTAAGTTTAAATATGGGAAGAAAAAAAAAAAAAAACTACGACATAGTGATTACTTTATGTTATCAATGCCAACTTAGGAAAAAAAAAATCCATGCAAAAATGAGACTACGGCATTAAAAGAGTTCTCGTGTGAAAATACTGATAACAAACAATTATGTATGAAAGAGTGTGGATGGTGGGAGAGAGCACTTTGTGTAAATAAAATTAAAAAAAAAAAAAAGCAATGATGTCAATAACACTTTCAAATATAGCCAAAGTACACAGGTCCGAGAGTGCCACGTTTTTTGTTGTTGTTTTTTTTTTTATCGTGCTCATCAATCATTCAAGCAGGAACTTCCTGAGTCCATCTGTTAGCTAAAACCTGAATATAGGATAAATTCATCCTTATTATCATTCTCCATGTATCATGCCCACCGAACATTGCAGCAGGAACTTACTGAGTTCATCTGTTAGCTAAGACCTGAATAGGCCCGTACTACAGGGAGCTCTAAGGTTTGCTACAGGATAAATTCATTCTTATCATCATTCTCCATGTATCATGCCCATCGAACATTCCAGTAGGAACTTCCTGAGTCCATCTGTTAGCTAAGACCTGGATAGGTCCATACTACAGGGAGCTCTAAGGTTTGCTACAGGATAAATTCATTCTTATCATCATTTTCCATGTACCATGCCCACCGAACATTCCAGTAGGAGCTTACTGAGTTCATCTCTTAGCTATGACCTGAATAGGTTCGTACTACAGTGAGCTCTAAGGTTTGCTACAGGATAAATTCATTCTTATCATCATTCTCCATGTATCATGTCCACCAAACATTCCAGTAGGAACTTACTGAGTTCATCTGTTAGCTAAGACCTGAATAGGTCCGTACAAAGGAACTCTTAGGTTTGCTACATCAAAAACACATTTGTATCATATTTCTTTCCGAATACTATGCCAATTGGTCATTCAGGAATCTATTATCATTGAAAATGTAAAACAGTATAAGTAGTGATGTGCACATTGGGACCAGAATTACTAAAAGCTTTTGCACATGATAGTCTGAGCAAAAAAAAACAAAAAAACTATGGGAAATAATCCATTTCTATTTTCTGTATCAGAATTTGTTGATTTAGTCCTTCCATATGTGTCAAAATGGTTGACCTGGGACTATGAAAAGTGTGTTTATTAATTTTTTAAAATTCCTCTGAAAATGCTAATCTACAGTGTGTCCAAACCCAAAACAGCTCAGTTTTCAGTGGGACATCAGTTATGTAAGACACTTTTTCAAAAACCTAGGGTTTTCATGTTATAAAGTTTTCACTGTTTTTAGAAGTTTGTAAGTTTTCACAAGACCCTGGCCTAGGATGGGACTATAAAATTATACAATTAGTGGAAATTCCAAGAACTAAAATTAAAAAGATCCTACAGACAATACCATGATCATAATCATCAAGCATAACTGGACTATTCTATTTTCTAGATCTAGATTGCAAACAGCTGCCCTCTTACAATAGTCTAAGATCATGGGCATAACATCTGTTCTTGTCAGTACTATGATGTGCAAATTTTCCACCAACAACTCTCACGAGATCATTCAACTTCATGTTGTCAGGTGTGAGGAATTACGTGCTGCTAACTTCGATCTCGATCCTCAAACAGCCGCCAAATAACAGTCCGATAATCGTCCGAGGTATGAGGACAGCTCTTTCATACTTACGATTTCACTGCAGAATTCTTATCGCAAATTATTATAAAACACTATTGCCTTGTGGATTCAGTCGGTCTACCATAACAGTCGGCGACGACCAAAAAGTCAGAATTCCTGCTAAAGTCGGAAGTTTGACATCCCTGTAATACTAATCAGCACATATTCTCATTGATACCAGAACAAGTCACATCTCTTCAACTTACTCTGAATTCTCTTGCCAAATTGTTCCGTTCGATCTTTGACTCTGCTGTATATTCCAGTAGCACTTGGAAGTGGCTATTAACATCGGATTCATGTTGCTTTACCTCTTCTTTTCTCCCCTTCAATGGGGGGGGGGAGAGAAAAAAAAGACATACATACACACATCAGAAGTGCCAAAATACATTTAGTTTACTCTCATCAGCTTTTACAATCATATGTGCAGAGCTGTTTAGGGACTGAGGGGTCCCATTGGACCACAGCTAATGTCTACTATTATGAAATTAATTAACTCTTTAAGATCCAACAGATGGTTTTAGCTACAATAAAGGATGCTGAGACCATAGGATGATATTTACAATAGATATGTTGTTATCCAACCCAGAATTTTGTATTTATTTCAAAATCATTTCCAATCCAACTTTTTCATATTGTGAAGCAGCAACAAATAGCAGGTTTTCAATATTGGACTGCTAGACATTTCAGTTACTTTTACATTGTGTTCTGGATTTGTTCAGATCTATATTTTTCTGTGAGGGTGTGAACCCATGGTGAGTGGGAAATCAAAACAACATTTACTAAAGCATTCTGGAGCATTCAATTATTTCAACAAATTGAAGGGGTGAAAAGAAGTAGTAATAGACTCTCAGATAGACGTAGACTTAGTGACGAAAGCAGTTTGAATAGTGACAGTGATCCACATAGCAGACTTATCAAACCAGATGTAGATTATAAACAGATTGTTCAATACTCACATGAGGTGAGTTGATCATTTTATATATATACTTTTTTTTTTAATTGCTTTTTGTTGTTTTGGAATTGTTTTCCTCACTTGCCCATCCAATTTCCTTCAATTTGATGTGTATAATACTGATATATTATGAATGATATTATCATCAGCACAGAGACTTTAGAATGCCACGCATAATTCTCTTTCATCCAGAGAAATAAAAAACCCTGGCAAACAGAAGAAACAAACTTGGGTCTAAAAAAGTTAAAACTGTCAATCAGAAAAAGAAAAAGAAAGAAAGAAACCAACGTGTAAGTGAGCAACATTACTTGGTAATCTTTTTTTGAGTTAATCAAAGAAAAAAGCCCCTCTCTTTAGAAATAATCATACTACTTCAAACATATAGGGAGGAGGAGGGGGGAGGGGGGGAGGTGGAAGAGAAACATAACAACCTGAAGTTTGAAATAATCATGTCATAATGTCAGCATATTTCAGCTAGAATATCTTGACTTACTGTGAATTTACAACCAAGACTTTTATATTTGCACTCTGAGGGCTTTTTGGGACATCCACTTTTATGGTCTTCCAACTGTGAAACAAAGAAAATAGACATTCAGCATGATTTACAATAAAATACACCCGAAAAGTTAAATTATTATACATTCTCACAGTTTTCATGATGGAGCTGTTTTCAATACAGTGTCTACACAAAATGAAACTGATCTTAACAAATTAGATCTTTGGTAAATTTTATTATATGGTCATTTCAGGTTATCCAGTAAGAGAAAAAGTAAATATGCAAACATACTTGCTCTAGACAGTAGTGTAGCATTCTTCAGATAACCATTTAGGCACACAAAGACTCTTTAACATTGGTAAGGCACATGACAAGTGAAACAAAAGTTCAGACAGTAATGACTTACCAGTCTACGTTTCAGGTTTTGTATTCCACAAGCAAAAGGGCAGGTAACCAACGCTTCTGGACATATTTCTTTTTCATGTTGCTGAATTTCAAAACAAACAAATGATTGACATTTTAACTTCTTAAAGTACTAATGATTCAGAGCATGACAAATCATTCTGCAAATTTCATCTCTTAGGAAACAATAGAGAACACAAAGGGATAGCCTGATTTTCTTAAACTGCTGATTTTTACAAAATCCTGTTTTTATAGAGTAGACAAAATAACAGTGCCTGCACTAACTGTTTCACAAAAAGAATATGTGCTCCTTGCCCAATAGCATTTAAACACAAGCCAGGGATGAAAGCAATATGCAAAAGGCTTTGATACATTCCAGATATCAATGATGGATAGTGAAAATATAAAGCAAATACATTTTAACAACCATTCACAGAACTCGCTGGATATCTCTACATGAAGCTATTTTGATTTTATACTTACAGAGAGATAGTTTATCACCTTTATTAATGTCATTAGATAGAAACTGAGCCATGGTTACTACTATGTATATTGTGGATATGCTGGTTGAATCTTTTCTTCTCCTTCTTACTGAGAACAAATGCATCATGTAATTGCATGGACAACTGGAGATAATGTAGTGCCAACACTTGGTGATAACTTTTGTGTCTTGAATTCTATTTCTAGAGTAAATACCATTTTCCTACCATAATTATGGACAAACACAACTCCCATGCTTACTAACACAGTAAATTTTATCCACTGGCTTCTTTGATAACATTTTTGTAAAATGTCTCATATAACACAGCGCAGCGTATATGAGTATATAAGTATTTCTACCCATACTACAGGTTAGATAAGAAGGTCATTGGCAATCATTTCAAGAGTATTTCCACTTTTCAAGGGTCTTCTTCCTCCTTCAGTGACCTTTTCTTATCTATCTACCTGGGTCAGTACAAGACCAGAGACAACAAATTAATTTCTTGTAAATATTGCATCAAAACACTGACACCCATTCGGGGGGGGGGGGTCCATGATTGCTCACATGGATTATCCCTAAAGCACAGTATATATCCTGATACATGTTTTACATGACCATTTAAATAATTCCAGGATCAAATTACCAGATGAAAGAATTTCATATTGAAGACATAAGTTGATCAGCTTGTAGAGTATTACCATAATTCTGTTACCCTTCCCCATGCTCTATGGAATAATTGAATATATAAATTCAAGCTCCAGGCTAGCCTGATATGTGAAAACACACACTGTACTGATTCAAAAGATTTTTTTTAAAACATGAGTCTTATCAATCAATAAATCAATAATCAATAAATGCTCAAAACTGAAACCAAAACAGATTATTCAAGGATCAACGAGTTACTTTCAGAAATCAATAAACTAATTTATAAATCAGTCATACAAACATTGTTTCATCAACTAGTCAGCGACAGCTTTTGCGAACTACACAATTATAGTTTTTTATCATTTCCGGTCGTGCTTTACTGAATCATCATTGGGAACCCGTGCGTTTATCAAGCAGCAATTGAAAAAAGTCCAGTGTCATGTAAGTAGAAGAAATAGGAACTAGGCCACTAGTGCATATTTAATCCAACAGATGACAACTGATTTCATATCTATGTTTGCGACCATGCATTAATGAAAAAAACAAACAAACAAACAAAAAAAAACCCAGGTAGTTCCGGGAAAATGACATTCAACATTTCTGATAAGGTCAGCATGTGGTTGTAAGTTTAATTATGTGGATCATGAAAGATAAGCACACAATGAGCTTAACTCTTTATGTATCAGGAGAAAATGGCTGAATGTGAACATTTTTGCTGCTTTTAGCTCCCATATGCGACATGACAAATAAGAGACAGAGAATGATATAACATGCACTTACAACAAATAAATAACAAGGTATACAAAGTAGAAGCAAATACACCAGAGGCAGCATTTGACTACTAGAGCCTTATAACACTTGTCAGGCTTAAACAGCTAGTATGGACATAAATCATCTTTGTTTTTGTTGATTATTGAAGCAGCTTTATGCAATCTCCAAGTTAAGTTTGTCTCTACCTAAGAACCCTCCACCTAAGAGCCCTTTCGCCTAAGAACCCACCTCTGCGCAAAATGGACTTTTTCCTCAATCCTAAGAGCCCGGTGGCAGGTCTGGACACCCAAGTAGGCCTACATATGGTATAATTCCACATCATACTGTCTACTTAAGAGAAACGCTCAGTGCTAGATGTGCAGTAAAATGGGGACAGGGGTGGAGAGAGCAAGTAGACAAAGGAATGGAAGTGATGGTTGATTTATCACCGTATAATCAGGCCACACTGTGGGCTAACCCGTAATCGTTTCTTTGTTTGACAACACATGGGACAGCACTTGTGATTGGCTCTGTGGATAAGGAGTAAGTTTAGCCTCCTGGCTGGTAAGATGTTTTGCTACTTTGCTAGGTCTGTAACACTTGAGTCACTCATGCGACTATCCACAAGGCAGTGTAGCAATATCATGTATTTAACAATGATATCGTTATGTGAAAACTCACACGGCGTTAAAGTGCTAAGCAGTGTTGATGTAATTATACGCTAAAGAAGGATCAGAAATTGCTGTACTTATTTGCATAGATAAATCTTTGACTAACAGTAACGATCAGCTAATCATAGTAGTGAAGACAACTTGTAGTCAGACGGGTTCCGCAACTTTTCAATCTGCCTAAAAGCCTACTTTTTTTGTCTTGCAGCAACTGGGTTCTTAGGTGGAGAGCACTTATATTGATGTTGTCTGCCTTCCATTTTGATTTCTCATGTCAAAGAAGTGTTTTGAGGGAACATCATTCACTGAATCATTTTTCTTTATGGTATGAAACAGTTTCAATGATCATCATTTGTCGAGAATGGATGTCAAACTGTTTTCATGAAGAAGTTGGACAATTTTATCAGATCAATCAAGTCTGTCCAGTTAAGTAATACAAAGCTTATTGGTGCTATGCCAACAGAACTTCCCTGATTTCCACTGAAATTCAAGTCTACAATGGCTTTATTTATTTTTTTTTTTTTAAGAGTTTTGTTAAGAAAAACTATGAGCCCTATGCTGCACTGTATTTGTTATTTTTCTTTAATGAGAATGTGGCTATGTTGTCTAAATCTAGATTGTGCCCCGAAACTGAAGTTCATTTTCAGACCAAGGACATAACATTTGTTTTTGTCATGGAATTCTAAAGTTGACTTTCAATCAACAACTCTCATGTGACTACTTGACTAAATAAAATCAGGTTTGAGGACTAAGCACTCTGAACTTCATATTCTAAAATCTTAACAACCTATCAAACAAAAGGCCCAGTCCAGACTGGTATTCTAGATGAACATGTGCGGGCCTGTCTTACTTCTGTTTTTACGTTCATTGTGGGAGACGCGTCACAATAACAAAAAATGATTTAAAAAACATGGTTAGTTGGCCAGTCGACTAACCAAAAACAAAAATGTCAGTGGTAACTAGAAAGTTAGATTCCTGACTGAAGTAGAAAAGTTTGACATCCCTGGTCAAGAGCTGCCTTTCATGCTCGTGTACAAATCAGTGTGTGAGCAACAATCCCTTGGTCATGTGACCAACATCGAAATAGGACTACTTCAGCTGACAACAGCTTGATATGACACCATTTAATGAAGAGTGGTCAGTAACAAGTGTAATACGAGTTCGAGATGAGGACTTATTGCAAAACCAAAGTGTTTGTGATAACACTACTGTTTGGGCAGGAGAAGAAGCGGAGCAACGAGGGTCAGAGATCATTGTCCTCTATGCAGCATTGACTAGTCAACACCATGGTATGAAGTATGTGCACAAAAAACTCATCATCTGAAAGAATTTTTTTTCTCCCTGTTTTCACTCAAGGCACATTGAGTCATTAAGTCATGTTTCCACAATGCTGGAAGCATTGCAGTGGATTATCTGTCTATGAGGTCACCACTTAAGCAACTGTCTTGGCCTGTTGTGTTATCATAGTATAGATTTTTCAAAGAAACAAGCGTAATATACATATATATTTTGATGCTGTCTCAAGAACAAAGAATAACGGAAATTCCCCCTGATTCAGAATTATCACATAAGAATTTCCCATTTTCAAGGATTTCCAATGTAGCTCAAACAGGAGATTAAGCATTCAAGCTGAAATGGATAGTGCCCTTGACTCGAACTGACAGATAGAAAATGTCACACTTCACGAGATATCACATATTCCGTACAGATCTACAAAAGATAACATTATCAACTTCAATGCCTCTCTCCAAATCAGGCATTTCAAGCCCATGAGAGTAAGTCAGGTTTTGAGATGCTTCTTCTTATTTTTTTGTCCATAGCAGCAAATAATCATTCTAAATGTAATAATCAACTCCTAAAAGGAAAAAAAATTAACATTCAGAGAAAACATTTGTGCAGATTGATTCAATAACATCACTGCTGAAGGATAAATACATAGCCGCTGGGAATACACAGAACAAAATTAACCAGAATTCATATTTTCCAGTATCTTTACCATTTCTGTGAACAGCATAATTTATCACAAAAATGTGCATGTCTTCTTTTCAAATGAAGATCCATGTTTCTGTGAAACAATTATCCTTTATTACCCTGGGTCCAATGGAAATTAAAGCATTAATATCTGATAAGATATACAGGTAATAGAAGCTATTTGAACATACCTCTTGTGTGTTGGCATTGAATTCGTCACCACATGATTCACAACAGAGAGGTCGAAAGCCACATGTTTTATGATGTGCTTCAGCATCACGAAAAAGTATAGTTTTAGTACAACCACGACTTGAAAAATTACACCTCACTTCCCTGAATGGACAGTCTGCTTGGTGTTTCTGAAATTGTTACCAAAAACCATTAGTTTATATTATACTAATAGTGGTGGGAGATGACCACCACAGAGCATTTATTTTCATGTTGTGAAATTATACAGATTGCAAACTTTGAAATGGTAGATTTTCAGCAGAAATATTACAGCTTCTAGTGCATCAATGTCTGTGAAATTTAGCATGCTACTTTATATTTGAATTTAAAAAAAGTTCACAATCTTATTTTGTTTTTCAAAGTTGTAAATCATCACAATTGCAAAATCCATTATTTGCACTTGATAAAAACCATGATCTCTGATACCGAGTTTAGGAAAATAGCACGTTGTAAATGACAAAATCAAACATATTTTCATATTCAAAGGCATAGCCATCCATTTTTGTAGAAAGATCCAGAAAAAGTTCAGAGTGCTGAAATGGTCCGTTTAATGAATGCATTCGAGTAAAACAACTCACATATCACTATGTTTTGATTTTCTCCACAGACTATAATGAAAAACCACAGGGATGTCAAACTGTTTTCTCAAAAAAAGCCGGAAAATTTTCTCTGACCCCCCCCCGGGTTACGAAAGACACTTTAAACAAAATATAGGATTTTCATCCTGGAAGATTTCATCATTTTGAGAGAAGTTTGCAAGTTTTCACAAAACCCTGGGATGGGACTATAAAATTTTATAACATGTGGAAATTCTAAGAACTAAGAAGATCCCACAAGCAGTGCCGCAATCATAATCATCAAGTGTAATTAGATTAGATCTGGAAAATCTACCCCTATCTCTAGATCTAGACCGTGAACAGCTGTCCTGTTAATCTAGTTTCTCTACGATCATAGGCACATTATCATTCTGTTGTTGTCAGTACTCTTATATGCTGATTTTCTACCAATAACTCTTGCGCGACCACTCAATTGCATGTTGTGAGGTATTTAGTGCTACAAACTTTAATCTCAATCTTCAAACAGCTGCCAAACAACAGTCTGACTATCATCCGCGGGTATGAGGGTAACTCTTTTGTAAATCCAGTTTTTACTGTCATCATACAAAATCGTGTATCACAATTATAAAACCGCGATTGTCTTATGGATTTAGTAAAAGTCGGCAGTTGATTGACCAAACGTAGGAAAGCCAGTGACAACCAAAAAGTCAGAAATCCGACTAAAGTCGGAAATTTGACATCCCTGAAGCCAATCATGACAATGGCAGATATACAGTCAATTGTCAGTTGAGAAAGATTTGAGCGCAAGAGAGGAAAAAAAAAAAAAAAAATTCATAAAGTAAAGGAACTGAAATTAGGCATAAAATTCTAAAGAATGTAAAGGCATCTGGTTGTAAAATTTATAATACATGAGAAACTAAGCTTAACAACAAAAGAAGACTTTTCATCATGCACTTCTTGCCAGTGCCATGTGAACTCTATCAAGAAGATTATAATAGAACATTTCATTTTCAGTAGCATTTAAAATAATTTCAGGAATTCTCCAATTCCTGTGAAAACTAATATTTTTTCTTTAAGAAATTCTCATCGTTATGTAAAGAGAAATCAAAATGGAATATTATGTATGTTCATGAAGTACACATCTCTCCTTTTCTTGCTAAGATTGCAAAAACTCCCACTAGAAATGAATGAGAGTAAAAAGAACCTTAAAAAATAAATAAGTAAATAACAATTAAAAAAAAAAAAAAACTCATTATGTTTCAAGACAACCATTAATTTTGCAATTAAATGTTTAACCAAATTTAAAATACAGCAAAAAAAACAGAAAAGACAGTTTGTGAATGGACAAATTTAAAGGAATTCCTCATTACTGTTGAAGCATGAGTTTAAGTTTTTTACACATAGCCATATATTACACCACAACAACTTACTTGCAGAACTCCCAATTTAACTTTTTCTTTACAGCCTTTACTCTTATTGGGGCAGAAGGCTATCAGCTGTTTCATCTCTCGTCGAAAACCAGGATCAGGAATGGTCTGCATATCAAGAGAGAAGGTATTCTTTTTTTTTCTATTTGTTCATATTCTTCATAGATTTCTCATTCAATTTAAGTTTATGTTCTTTTTTCCTTTTCTTCAACTGCTCAGGTTTGATACTGTAGTTTACAAAAAAAATGTTTTTTAGATACACAATAGGTATGTTCTTCCTGAATTCTCAGTGTTCAAATCCAAGCAATGAAAAAAATGTATTTCTAGTAGGAATAAATTTGTGGGTTCAGAACCTTTCTCCTAAATAAAAAATGCATAAGGTTTTCAGACACCATTTTCCACAACTAACACACAAACTAATGAAAAAAACAGAAGGAAATATGGAAAAATTACATTATCTGCTGTCATCTCTTCACAGTCCTCTTCATTGGCTGGGCACATCTTCTTGGGCTCTCCATTGAGATACTTCAACACGCATTCAGAGCACATTCTATGACCACATGATGTTTGAACAGGTTCACGGAGCAATCCAAGGTGAACTGGGCACAGGTATTTATCATCTTTCTTTTCCAATTCTGGATCTTCTGCCTGTCAATCAACAAAATGTTAAATACATCACTGACTCAAAATTGCCATCATCGGTCAAGAGTTATGACCTTTCAAAAAAACCGGACTCGGGCAATGTTTTTGGAAATCAACTTCAAGACACTTTTGAATTAACAACATGTATTTTTCATCTCAAAAACTCACAGGCGAATGGATCAGAGAAATCAAATTTTCAGCCATTTGTTTATTTCCATCTTTCCTTCTTTCTTAAAGCTATAACGCTTTTCCCATCAGTAATATCTTTCTGCTAAAAAAAAAAAAATGATTTCAAAACAGAAGGGTGGGAAGCTACACAGCTGTCACTTGAAATAAAGAGCAGGAAAGATTGAAAACAGAGTAAAAACCACTGAAAAGTTGGATGGGGAAAGGAAAAAGAGGACTAGGATCTATCAAATGCAATGGGAGATTGTTTCATAGATTATCTGCCCCTCCCAAAAGAGGGACTCGTGTAATGGGAGATATCTTGCCAGACAAAATGAAGTGTTCAGCAAGCAGTATTATGAGGAAAAACTCCTTTTACTTCTTATCATGCGAAAGACTGACTGCCAGAAAATTTGATAAAATTATAACAATTAGAAGAAAACGTTCTCTCAATACCTTAACTTCTTTGGAATTTTTCATGGTGTATGTTCCAGACAAAGGGCGCAAAAGTGTTGCTTTTTTTTTTTTCTCTCTTTGCGCTACTTGTTCAATCCCTCCTGTCTAGTAACGGGAAGTAATATTTGTGAGCCCATCTATCTCCCATTGGCATATTATGGTATATTTGCTGCTTGAAATTTGTTAATTATAAAGAATAAAGGTTATTTACTTTTTAAAAAAAAAAAAAGTAATACATGTAATTAAAAAAAAGCCCTCATGCTCACTTTTTTTTTCTGCCTCTTCATAAAACATACTTAACATCATGTATTTTATTTGTGTAACTCTAAGCGGGG
>JBCAUA010014971.1:0-12962 GCA_038406235.1 Peronia verruculata | reverse complement strand
ACTATTACTGTTGTAGACAACCCAGCCTGTTCCCACAAATCTTTTGTAGTACGTCCATAAATATCTACAAATATATGTTCACTATTGGTCCTAATGCCCAAAAGAACTTTATCAAAAATGTGCAGGGGACAGAGCATCATTGTTTAGGCTCATTCGGAATTTGTCGGCCTGTTCTCATTTATCACATAGTTATGACATTTCGCTTTTATCTTAGAGAGAGAGAGAGAGAGAGAGAAAGAGAGAGAGAGAGAGAGAAAGAGAGAGAGAAAGAGAGAGAAAGAGAGAGAGAGAGAGAGAGAGAAAGAGAGAGAGAGAGAAAGAGAGAGAGAGAGAGAGAAGGATCCTCAAAAGTGATATCTATCATAATTATGCACTTTTTTAAGGTTTGTGATTAAAAAAAATAAATAAATAAATTTATACAGCATTGTTTTTTATTCTTTAATATTGTTAGTTTTTAAAATATTATCATTAATCACACCCTGTATGATCATACCTCCTCTGTCACTTTTAGAGCATAATTAAGAATGACATAAATCTCATTGGTGGATGACATTTGAGACGCGACACGATGAAATCAGGCGCTCGTCAAACTGAGCCGACCGGAGAAATCGCGTTTTTTTAAACAGGGAATGAATTTTTAATATATTTGTTTTGTTCTTCAACAAACCCTTCTCTATCAATCAACAAATGCAGTTCAGAGTTCAACTGACTGAAATAGCGCGAGTAAATTGTAATTAAGTGGCATGGCCTAACAAAGGTAAAGAAGGATTTACAAAAATGATCGGCCATTTTCTTACTAAATTCAGCTGCAGCAACCGGTCACCCCCTTCGTCTTTAATTACCAATATCTCAACTTCTACTTAAGGTAGGCCAATACGTTTTTCATATGCAGAAAGGAAATGAATAATCTTCACAATGATACCAATAACTCCATATGCTCAAAATTTGTCGACAGCCTGATTTCATCGTGTCGCGTCTCATATTACTCTTTATTCCTTTCATCTGTATCCCCTGACCAGGAAACACGAGAAAAAGACATTTGCTGTTGAACGTAAGAGGATTATGTCCTCCTTCAGATTCATGATGACCAGGGATCCCTACCAGAGACTGTGGTCAGTCTACGTGGACAAATTTGTCCTTTTCGACAACTGGTTCTGGCACACCTTCAGCCCGGCCATACATCGTCAGGTGCACAAGAAGACCAAAGTTGATCGCTGTCTGAACGTGACCTTCTCCGAATTCCTGCAGTATGTGGCCATCCTTGGATCTGACAATCCACGGCAGCTGGACTCACATTTCTGCCCCATTCACTATGGCTGCAATCCGTGTGTCTATAGACCCAATTACATTGGGAAAGTCGAGAATTTAACCAAAGAAAAAGATCCTTTACTGAGCAAATTGGGGCTGGAAAATTTGATAGAGACCCAGCACTTTGAACATCACGTTGAAAATGAAATAAGGACATTGACTCAGTTCGCGTACGGGCACGTATCAGCGAAACAACGAATTGCGTTGTGTGTCTCTGATCTTTCCTTGGAGACCAGGCTGATCAACGCTTTTGTTCTGAATGGATATTTACCGGATGATATCGAGGATAAAGTTAGACATCGGTTGCCATTGGGATGTGAGAAATTTGTCCAAAAAATGCTTGGCATATTTCACAATTCAGAAAATTCTCAAGCCGTTGTCAGTGCTCGAAGAAGACAGAAATTCGAACAAGCTTACAGAAGTATTCCCGAGCAGGTCTTGCTGAGAATAAAGGAAACATTTCGGTTCGATTTTCTTTTATTTGGTTACGAGCCGATGCCAGATTTTCTTTTTCAAAATACAACTGTGACATAAAGTCCGTTATTACTTATTTTAATCACTTATTATAATTGTTTGTTTGTGATTTATAACAACAACAACAGTAAAATGTTTGTTACATTAAAATGTGTAAGATTCTACCTCTAAAAGAAATGATGGCTTTTCTGAGTCAACGTGACAGGAGGGACAAAAGATCGAGATCTTTACTTACCAGGCAAGAAATCTTGCGTCCATTTAAGCCAGGGGTGTCCAAACGTTTTGAGAAATTATTTGAGGTTACACTGATCACATAACGCAAGAGTGTTATGTTATTTTGTGACCACAATTGTGGACAGCTGAGATAACCACCACTACAGGAGGTTGAAAAGCTTATAAAAACCACCGTTTTGAGAAGAGGGCCAGATTTTTTAAAGGTAAAAATGGGTGAGGATCGAACATTCAGCTTGACATTTCTCTTTAAACCATAAATATTGAAATAATCAATGAAAATGAACTGTGTATGAAATTTGCACTGCAGATAGTGTCTAAGATAAGAATAACTGACTTGCACTAATGTGAAGGATGACACTGAGATCTCGACTGCAGTAAACAATCCCACTGAGAAAGCCCAAGTCTTAATTAATTTAATAAGAGAGGCTGCGGCCCGTGGGTCGGACTTCGGACTTGCCTGATTTTAACACTTGTGCATAAATAATATACAGTACAGGTAGTCGTCGATTTTCGACCGCAGTTAGGTACGACTGATTGGTCATAATCGATGTGGTCATAAGTCGGTCTTTGTTAAATTACCACAAATGTATTACGTTGTGCAATGATATTATAATTACCATAAGGTCATATTCGAATATGATCGCTTCGGTCATATTTTAGAAACATTTTTGTCTCAATTTATTATTTCATGTTCGTTCTTGAGACATTGTTGTAATCTTTGGGGTTTTTTTTATGCCCTAAAGGGTTTAAGTCAGACACTGCATACTACAGTACGAATCGTTCATTATGTGCACAATATAGTTACATACATATAATATAATACAGGTGAGAAAAAATGAGAATGATGCCTTCCGACCAAACGGTCGTAAGGTCGATCTGTCGTCAGTGGCATTGGTCGTTAGTCGAGGACAACCTTTACTATTAAGGTCGAGAGCTTACAGCTGTTGGCTTCGCTCACATAGCATGAACAGAATGATGCAGGAAACTGAAGACAACAAATTACAACAATCGCTGGATAGAACCATTGTTTCTTGGTGTTGGGATTTAACGGCACACCAACACGACCACGACTATATTGTGCCAAACACGGTAAGATACGTCTACACGTCAAGAAGAAGAGAGGAAAGAGAGTGGGACAGAAAACAGGGCCGAGGAGGGATAGAAGAGATGTCATTTTTGGAACGTCGAGGATAGCATTCCATTGGAGATGTCCCACTGACGGCGGGCTTTCCCCGCCTGCAGGTGGGAGCAAAGGACCTACTTATGTACCCCTTGCCCCGGGGGAGGGGGGGGATAGAACAAACGGTACTGCGTCATGTGAAGATGTGTAGTCTACAATCACGGAGCCAGCCTGGCAAATAACCCGGAGTTCTCTGTTTAGATTCACGCAGGATACAGTTTACAGTTTTTCTCCATGATTATTATCAGAAATGCTCACAAAAAAGTATCTTTCCCTTACTAGTTCACTTTTCTTCTGTGAGATTAACCCCATTGCGCTCTCTCTCTCTCTCTCTGTCTGTCTTTCTCTCTCTCTCTCTCTGTGTGTATCAAACCCTTCATTTTGTATTTCATCGTCAAAAACCCAAAGTCTGTAGTGCCACCGAAGAATTCAGTGTTGCGAGTGAACTAAGGTTGAAGTAGCCAAACTCATTATTTTAACATAAACGCTATCGATTGTGGGAGTTAAATCCGCCTGTCATAAGACAAAGAGCACCCTCAGAATAACAAATAAGGCAAAACCTAAGCTATTCAAAGAACGGCTTTGTCTCTGGGAAACTTTTGTTTGTGCTGATCGCTGCGTGGATGCTGACTCTAGACCTTTCTCCTCAGTTATGAATGTGTTCATAAAATTTTAAGAGAGGATTTCAATTGCATTTTCTGTATTGTCCGTCTGGGAAATTGTACCATCTATCAGATATATTCCAGTATATCAGTGGGTCTGTGTTTATCCATTGCTACGTCTAGCCGTCTATCCATTCATCCCATCCCTCCATCCTTCCATCCATCCATCCATCCATCCATCCATCCATCCATCCATCAACCATTAATCCGTCATCAGTCCATGCATCCACCCATCTAGTCCATCGATCTATCCATCTATCCACCATTCATCTACTGACCCATCCATCATCCATTTACCCATATTCAGTCAATCGCCATTGCAATTGACCACGAAATTTGTAGTCATGCTTTTCGGTGACATTACGTCCAAAAGATCGATGTTGTGAAACGAACAATCAAAAAAACATTCAATACAGGATCATTGTAGAGGCACCTTTATCATGACGTACACGGTACGTCATATAGGGATCGGGGAACCATGGCATCGACGATTTTCATGCCGTCCTTGGTCAAGCATGACAGCGCAATTAACACATTGTACGCCGTAAAGGGGACAACAGGGTTAAATGCTGGCATACATACTTACCTGGAAATACATGCTGTATGTTTGGTGAAATGGTTTTTCAAATACTCTAGACGGTGGAAGGGATCTAATGGTCGAGTATGGACACTGCTGTTGTTCAGATCGGATCTGCATCGATGTCGGTCCTATTCTGGCTAAGCTTTGCTGCCAGAGGAAGAACATTAATACAAACCCAGGCTTGTGAGGAGGGGGGGGGGATTATATGGAGCATAATACCAAAGCGGTTAAAAAATAACATTGCAACCACAGTGCCTTAAGTATTGACGATTCATAATGTAATAAAGCTTTTGTTTGCCTCAGATTAAAAAGATAACTTTAAAATCTTTAAAAAAAGATAACTTTAAAATTTACAAAAGTAAATGATGATACATTAAATATGATCCATTTATATGCAACAATAATAACATATGATAATAATAATGATGATATGTTTATATATTTACTTTGATGCCCTGAGGAAGCGCCAATTGGCTTGTACATTTGGCAGAGACTTTTAACATCAATTTTAAGTTCTTGATATATTTTTTGTTATTTACTTTTTTTCCCCCTTGAATTGTTTGATTAGTTGCCGGTTGTACAGTCTTATTACCTATGCTATAAAATTGCAAAAAAAGTCACAATAGCCTTAAGGACTCGAAAACTGCTGAACATCTGAAATTTGGCACACAACAATATTGCATACGGATCTGTGTTTCTACGTACATAAACCCGAAAAAAGTGTGTTTTTTTTTTTAAAGTTATTCTAAAAATGTGATGATAATTGGTTCATAAACTCGTGAGGGTTTTTGATCCGAAACTGTACGTTCGATAGTATGACGGGATCAAAAACACGTTTTCTTTGTGTAACACTCAGTTTAATCAACTAAAATATAAACATGGAGGTGCACAACTTTGCCATACACTTTTTTTTTCCATCATAGACATACTATCTATGTTTGCCACTCACTTTAACTTGTAGGTCTATATTTAAAAAATCTTCCACGGATTCTGTGGGTTCTCCTCTCGTATTTGTATACAATAAAAATAATAAAACAACAATAATAATAATAATAATTGAAATAAAAATAATCATATACATAGTAAAAATAGAAAAAAAAAATAGAATTAATAATCAGCTTAACAGAAACAGTTTTATGACAACAGCGAATGGACTTTTAATGACAATAGGCATGTAGTGTTAGCTTGAGCCGTCACAGGTCAATAAGAACCACAGTTGTCATTGCATTTCCTGATCTCCGCTCCATCAATTTTTTAGCAGATATCCCCATTATATCTACTGGTTGACTCTTGTGGGGATCAATATGATAGTTCAGCACTGATTTTTGTCGTCGAGAGAGATACAAAGAGAGAGAGACAGAGAAAAAGAGAGAGAGAGAGAAAGAGAGAGAGAGACAGAGAGAGAGAAAGGCAAAGAAAAAAGAGAGAGGAGAGAGGAGAAACAGAGAAAGCGAAGGAGAGAGAGAGAGAGAAAGGCAGAGGAAAAGGAGAGAAGAGAGAGAGAGGAGAAACAGAGAAAGCGAAGGAGAGACACAGAGAGAGAGAGAGAGAGAGAAAGGCAGAGGAAAAGGAGTGAGGAGAGAGAGAGAGGAGAAACAGAGAAAGCGAAGGAGAGAGAGAGAGAGAGAGAGAGAGAAAGCAATGAAGAGAGTGAGAGAGAGCGGGAGAGAGAGAGGGGGGATAGAACGGGAGAGATAAATGGAGAGAGAGAGAGAGAGGGAGAGAAAGAGATAGAGGGGAAGAGAGAATGAAGAGAGAGGAGAGAGTAATGGAGAGAGAGGGAAAGAAAAGGAAGAGAGAAATGGAGAGGGAGAGAGAATTGGAGACAGAGAGAGAGAGAGAGAGGAGAGAGAGAGAGAGGGAAAGATAAATGGTCCCGTGGATTTTTTATTGGCAAAGAGTCATAGGTTTGAGACAATGAAACGATCAAACATTTTGTTCTAGCTGAGAAGAGGTTAAAAACAGTCTGACTGCAGAGAAGGACAAAGATAAGGAGGCCGGGGAAGGGGGCGGGGCATTGCACTAACTACAGTCCTGTTTATGGCACTACGACATTAAACTGCAGGTAAGGCCATGCCCACAGTGTCTAACTCTCGCACTGCGGTCACATATACTCATGCTGCCATCTTGCAAGACGCAAAATAGCCCGGGTGGGTTTAAAAGAAAACGCGAGCTGACAAGCCAGCTGGTGAAGTGGTCAGACCCAGACGCTTTGCAGCCCGAGACAATGAAATAAGATGCGACACGATGAACTCGGACTCCTGTCAAATTTTGAGAATATGGAGTTTTTGGTATCTATGTAAAGATTATTCATTTCCTTTTCAATGTGCGCAAAAATGTTTGGTCTACCTTAAGTAAAAGTTGAGACATTGGTAATTAAAGACAATGGAGATGACTGGTTGCTATAGCTGAATTTAGCGAGATTATGGCGGATCATTTTTTAAAATTCTTATTAATCCTTATTAGGCAATGCTACTTAATTACAATTTTGGGGCTTTTACTCTATCTGTTTCAGCAAATTTGACTCTGAAATGTGTTTTTCGATTGACATAGAAGGGTTCTGTGAAGAAAAAATAAAAAACAGAAACAATGCGTTGAAAATGCATTTAATGGTTAAAAAAACAAAAAAAAAAAACGTGATTTTTCCAGTCGCTTCAGTTTGACGAGCACCTGATTTCATCGTATCGAATCTCACATGAGTTTGCCCATTGACAATATGCGGCTGCAGTGTAATAGTTAGACACGGACACAGATGCACTGTGGCCACGACCTTAGACGTGACTTGCTGCCTGTAGTTAGAGGTAAGTGCTTAGCTACGTTTATAGAGATTGCTAGTTGGGGTTGATGGGGGAGGGCAGTGGAAGGAGATCGATGGTAATCAGAGAAATGGTTAGGTTCAAGACTACAGGACTACGGACGGCAAGGATGTTATTTGTTGTGATTGTAGCCATGTAGATGGTGGTGATGATGACGATGGTGATGATTCTTTTTTTTTTTTTCATTCTTGCTTTTCTTCTATTCTTCGATAACCAATGATTGTTTCGTTCAAATTCTGGTCTCGCTGTCCACCAGATGGCATATTGAAAATTTTCCAGACTACTAAACAGTTAATATGACAACCCTGATGTTACCGCCATTATCCAAATTGTTGAAGGACTGTAGAGGGGAAAATAAGATGACAATGACCTTTCTAACATTATGGAGTCGATGAAATATTGTGATGATGCAGTGCGAGATATTAATATCTCAGGAGTGTGGCAGGTTGTGGGTGTCTTGCTAAAGAAACGGATGATGATAGTGATCTTTCTTTCATTGCTTGTGTCGATGAGATAGTGGGATGATGTTGTAAGGGAGTCATTGCTCCAGTAGACGGCAGCCATTTCCAGTAGAACCAAACTCTCACGGGTGAACTATGGGAGCCGAGCGGGTTCAGGAAAGATGCGCTTATAGCAAAATAACTGTGGTCAAATTGGCCCGGGAGTTGTCCCTGCACGCCGGGTCCTCTACATTTATGTCTATTCGGAGACATTATCTGTGGAGTGGGATATGATGTGGGTAGCGGCGTGGTAATAATTGTGAGATATCGATACTGCCGCCGCGAATGCCATCCCGCGACCGCGAGTGCTCCACTAAGACCTGGGATTGTTCTGTGTTCCCGTATCGATAACTGAGCGGTGAATTCTGGAAACACAGATTGTGAAAGAGAGGGAGGTTTAGATAGGACAGAAAAAAGACAACTGTAAACTAGATTGTCCTCTATTTCTCGTCCACAGGATCACAGACTTTCACTTTGCAACTTTCCGTGGAATTCCTAAATCATTTGCCCCTGAAAAATATCTCTGTCACATCTTGTAAAGTATACTGACTTAAACAAGTGATCATTTCAAATGGTGTGTCACATAATTTACGCTATAGGGACGTCTCATCTTACACATGGAGTACATTTCTATGGCACTGATATGAGCACTGAGAGACCATGACATTACCCATTTGTGAACTATATGGTGTGAAATATTCCAAGGATTTTCATTGAGAAGAACGGTCGTGCTGATGAAAACTGCCCTTTTTTTCCTCAATTATAATGTCTGTTTTCTCTTCAAAGGGTGTCAGACTATAATCAAGGTAGGCGAAGGAGTGAGTGGTTATATTATATAAAGTAAAGTTTAAATTATGTATGAGACCCGACACGATGAAATCAGGCTACTGGAGAAATCTCGTGTTTCTGAACAGTGAATGAAATATTAAGGCAAATGTCTTTTTCCAAAAAACCTATTTCAACTTAAAAATGCATTTCAGAGTCAAATTCGCTGAAACAGATTGAGTAAAAGCACAAAAATTGCAATTAAGTGGCATGGATAAGGGTGAATAAAAGGACTAACAAAAGTGTTCGGCCATTTTTTCTCACGGAATTCACTTGCAGCAACAGGTCACTCCCATCGTCTTTAATTGCCAGTACTATAGGTAGAACAAAACTATTTTTCACACTCAGAGAGGTACGTGAATAATCTTCACAATAATACCAAGAACGTCATAAAATGCTCAAAATTTGATAAAAGCCTGATTCCATCCTGGGGAATCTGATATTTGACTTCATGCCGTGTCTGTCGGTTACTATCGCCTGTCTGGCTATGTAATCCTTCCTCCAGCAAGTCCTTGACGAGCAGTTCTGCATTGGCTTGAAATTCTTTATATGAGACACGACACAATGAAATCAGGCTCTCGTCAAATTTTAAGCATATGGAGTTATTGGTATCCCTGTGAAGATTATTCATTCCCTTTCTGTGTGTGAAAAAGTTTCGTTCTGCCTTAAGGAGAAGTTGAGATATTGACAGTTAAAGACCATGGGAATGATCTGTAGCTGCAGCTAAATTTAGTGAGAAAATGGTCAACTTTTGTTAATCCTTATTAATCCTTATTTAGCCATGATACTAACTTACAGTTTATGGGGCAATAAATCAAAACATTTCGGAAAATTGTCCTCTGATATAAAAAGAAGTTGTTTCAAATTCTCTCTCGTGAAAAATCTGTGATTTCTCCGAGCGCCTCAGTTTTGACGAGTGTATGATTTCAGTGAGCCATATTACTTTGTTTTTAATACTGCAAAGTTTTCAATGGTGGAAGTAACTGACATTTTGACCTGGTCAGTCATTCACTACCCTAACTGTTGTGGTTGTGGTTGTGGTTGTTGTCCCTGTTAACTCTGCCTCCTTATAATGTTAGAAATATAACACTTGTCACAACAACAACATTTACAACAACAGCAGCAGCAACAACAACACTAGTAACAACAACCACAATATAACAAAACAAAAACAACAACAACATTAAACAGAGTAGTCAGAGATAAAGCGATTATTTTCCCATACACCAGTCAATGATGAACAACTGACAAGGTCAAGGACATGGCACAGGATGACCTGTAGCCACGACTACAATGATGATGTAAATTAAATACACTTTTTAATGTAGGAAATGCAGACTAGTAATTTTTGGTTTTACATCTTTATTTCTCTCTCTCTCTCTCTCTCTCTCTCTCTCTGTATATTATCTATCTCCCGTTCTGTATGTCTGTGTTTGGATGTGTGTATCTATGAGAGAGAATGAGAGAGAGAGAGATAGAGAGAGAGAGAGAGAGAGGGAGAGAGAGGGAGAGAGAGAGAGAGATCTTTGAGAAAAATCTCTACCTATTTATAACATATCTGAACTTGATCGCGTATATAAATCTCGGGAATTATAGGACTTGATAATAATAATAATAATAAATTACAAAACACATTCTAGTCTATAGCAAACATTAAAGAAGATTATAAGAAGAGCGGTGTTCACTCGTAAGACATTGGAAAAAAAAGTATCTTGAACTGCTCCCCCCTCCCCCCCACACACAGAACAACAAAGTAGAAAAAATAAACATATAAAATCACCAACAAGTCTTGTCTCACTGAGTCGGCAAATAACAGTCGATAGATTAAAAAAAAAAAAATTCTATCTGTCTCGGATTGTCATGCCACCAGAGTTTTTGGCAAAGCCAGACTACAATTGAAAATTGATTTCTATGACTGTAATCGAGTGCTTGAGATTTTGCAAACAGTGAAAAAAGACTCAAAAAAGCTCTCGAAATTACTCGGAGGAAAAGCTTCAAAATCTGTGAGCAACATTTTTAGCTTTGTTTGTGAGCCAGAAATGTTTAAGATGAAACAATCATGCCGAGAATGTAAGTGGAGACGACAGTCTGAGAACAGAAATACAGTAAACATTTACTAAATGGTTAACAAAAACCCAGTGGAAAACAAATGTCATGGATCATCAGAAGCACAAAGGATAACAATCTGTCAATTCAGGTTCGACACTTCGATACATCTGTGTGTGGTATTACATATGACAATGAAAGGATAACATAGTTTGGTAAATATGTAATAAATGTAATAATATAATATAAATTTACAATAAAACTCATAAAAGACTCATAGACTGGCAAACTATTGCATAAACCCATATGAAATTTGGCACACAACATTGTTGGATAAAGATCTGTGTTTCGATTGACATAAAGCCTTTTGGGTTCTTCTGAAAAGGTGATACTATTTGAAAAGCGAATTCGCGATCCGAAAATGTGTGTTTGATCCGAATTGTACGTTCGACAGAATGATGCATTCAGAACACCAAACACGTCTTCTTCGAGTAAAATTCAGTTTATCATCCAAAATGGCATTTGGAACTAAAATATCGAAAACTAGAGTTAACTAGTTTTAGACACTTTAACCCTTCCGATACTAGAAACGTAAGGGATGGGGCCAGAAACATCTGCTTTATGCCCCAAAAAGGCACGATCACGGCACCACTAAGAGACTGTATAGAAAGCTCGTGTAAATTCAAATGCGATTTTCTTAATATGCATATTCTCTTGACTTGTTCCCCAAGAGGTTTTTCATTTTTTAAACAAAAAACTTCAAAGTTTGAATATATTTATCATGTGGTTTGAATATACTGACTGACTTAAATAACACAACACTTGAAAATGATTATACTGACGAACTTTAAAAATGCAGTACTTGATATATAGAATCATTTTCAGGTGTTGCGTTTTGAAAGTCCGTCAGCATATAACATAATATTCTCCATAGCATATGTTTTAATGATAAGCATGCGTATTTCTGAATTTGATTTAGGTTTTTGAGGAAAAATTGCTTATTTAATGGACTCCTGAGAACAAATTACATCCAGCAATATACACATTTTAAAATGAATAACAAACAATGAATATTCATATGCAAAATTTTAAATCAGATCAGACAGGAAATCAAACATGAAAACACTAGTAGAAAAATGAGACTTTGAGAGGAACAGCACCCAGGTGGACTAGATCTGTATAAGTAAGTTCTCTGCTTCCACCTGCAGGCGATGAATGTCCGTCGTCGTTGGAATGCCTCCCATGGAATGCCATTCTCAACGTATCAGGGGAGACATCTCTTCTCTCTCATTGCCTCTGTCTTCTGTCCTGCTTGATCTTTTTGACTTGTAAACGCACCTACCGTGTTTGATACAATACATCCGTAATCGTACTGATGTGCCGTAAAACCCCAACACAATCAAACAAACAATTCCGATGTGTGAATGATTAACGTCTTCATCTGGGGCTCTGGGGCACCTCAACTTATGAAATCAACGTGTGAGATGACGGTCAAATGGAATCAGTGATCACGAAGTTTTGATGTTAGAGGCGTCATTGCACTGGATGCTGACCATTTGCTCACGCCAAACGAAAGAGAATCTTCTTTATTTCGATGGCCAGAACAGAGAGATCTCAAGTTAATTTTTATATAAGATGCGACACGACGAAATGGAGCTCTTGTCAAAATGTGAGCAAATAGAGTGTCTGGTACCACTGTGAATGTTATTAATTTCCCTTTCGTAGTGTGAAAAAAAAAATGTTGTTTTATATTAAGTAGAAATGGAGATATTGACAGTCAAAGACGATGCTGTGATATAGAAACGATCTGTAAAGAAGAAAAAGAAGGAGACAAAAATGAAAAAAGATTAGCGCTTCAGTTACTGTTGAATACCATTTGGTTTTTCCTATCGCCTCAGTTTGACGAGCGCCTGATTTCATCGTGTCGCGTCTCATGTTATTTATTATCAGACACACATGTCCATTTATCATTAACAGGTTATGCGTTCCTTCTTCTACTTTCATCTGCAGACATAACAAAAGCAACAACAAAAATTATATGATCATCATAATTAACAATAAAAAGAGAATAAAAATCTCAGATGCTGCCCATTTCAATTTTAACTTCCAGTTCAATTTAAATCCTTGAAATTTGACGAAATGGATTTAAAATTCAATTTCAAGGTTTTAACAAGGCTATTTCCAACGGGACAATTATTTCTTCCACTTATCCTAAATAACTTTTTAAGGACCTTTTATTTTCCATTTCTCTGTTCTCCTTAAAGAAACAACAACAACAACAAAAACAACAACAAAACAACAACAACAACAACAACAACAACACCACAACAACACAAC
>JBCAUA010014960.1:0-12085 GCA_038406235.1 Peronia verruculata | reverse complement strand
TCCCCCTCACTACCGGCATGTCATGTCAATGACCAAAACTTTGAACTGTTCCAATCACTGCTAAACTGCTAAAGGTAAGATGAACATTTTTGATGGAATGAAATTGTGAAACCATTTGCGGAAGAGAGATTTGAATGGAGTTCTTTGGTTCTTCATCAATACCTCAGTAAAAAGTGACAGGCAGATAACTTATGACGTTGTAAGGGAAAGGGTGGGGAGGGGGGGGGCAGGAAACACAGGACACTATTGTTGTTATAAACTGTATTATTTGCTTCATATCTGCTATATTCTTTTGATCATAAAAAAAAGAAAAATACAATGATACATTGATATCGTTATGCATAATAATTATTGTCTAAAAGTTTGCCTAAGCCCTGATGTGACATGTATCGTGAAATACATACAATTATGACCAGAAAGCGTGGCTTACTCACATTGACAAAATCGTGCAGAGCAATCCAACTTTTACCTCCACTGGTGGAAATGTACAGGATGTTGGGCTGTCTGTTAATGTCCTGTCCTCTGGCAGTCAGGTACACACCTTTCTGTTTTACACAACACAGCGTAGAGCAAGGATTAGTAAACACTAGTTAGCCTTTTTTCTAACACTGTGTCAGGCAATGTGACCACAAACAGAGCAATAACTATACCTACATTTCTGGGATCAAACTGGTCTTTTCGCTTCCAGGAGGCAATGACACAAAATGAAAATTACATAAAATAAGGATTAAACTAATATTGATGGCAAACAACGCCTGCAACTGAATAAGTAAAGTAATCTGTCTTTTTTTTTTATACCATATCTGCAAATTTGTAGATTGTCTTCATTCTTACTGGAGTGACTTATACATTGCTTGAAGTACTACTTTACGTAGCAGACTGGCAGACAGACAGAAAAGACAGACAGACAGAGAAGCAGACAGACAACAGATAGAGAGGCAGACTGACAACAGACGGGCAGGCAGAAAGGCAGACAGACAAATAAACAGACAAGCAGACATTTGATTAAAATAAGCGTCTCAGTTATAACCAATAGAGACAGCACAGGACCTGTTCCGTAGAGAGCCATCTGGTGACGATGTACGATTGGTTGTTGGGGATTGCCACGTCATCACAGACACACAGCACGTGCAGCAGGTCCAGGAAACGGTAGTTCTGGAATACAAATATCAATATATACCTGATATGACATAGAACAATTGCAGGCGACACACAGAGACATGTATCAGAATTACTGTTGTTTTACGTTTTGTCACATTATTTTTCATCATATCCGTATAACTCTCTCCAATCCTCTCACGGCTTATTCTCTTACCTCTCCCAACAGTTTATTCTCCTTGCAAATCTCAAAGTTTCACCATTGATTCCTCTCTAGAGAGTTTGTTCAAAAAGATAATAATCCTTAACTCTAACCGCTTCTTCTGTCAAGACGTACCGTCTCAATAGTGTATTCTCTCTTCGTGTCTACCTAGTTTACGTCACTTCTCTAAACGTTTAATCTTCTTGAGCCGAAGTTGACATATATGATACAAGTTGAATATAAACTAACAAGATCGAACATAACTGAAGTTCCACTGATTTACATAGAAAGCTGACCACAAAATACAAACTTTTACAACAAGGAAACAATATAGAGTCAACATAAAAATCTCACTGCAGGTTTTTTTTTTTTTATATTTATTCCAAATTTCTTCAGGTTATATTGCCATAATCGTTTAACAGATGCCCCGGGATATAAAGGGTTAATTCTTTTCATAATTCAGTGGGTGAGGTCTCATTGCCTAAAATGACGTCCCTGGACGTCGAATTCCATCTATAATTATCCATAGGCGTTTGCCTGAACATGGGTGCTGATAGATTTGTACTGTCTTTAACAGCAAGAAAAGTGTAGGTGTGTGTGTCTGAGTATGACAATGTGTGTGAGTATTGTGTGTCTGTGTATGTGTGTCTGTCTGTCTGTCCATCGGTTCCTTTGTTCGTGTTTCTGTTTGTCTGTGTTGGTAGATGAGCTAGGAGTGGAAAATGGAGAGAGAGAGAGAGACAGAGAGAGAGAGAGACAGAGAGAGGCAGAGAGAGAGAGACGAATAAATAGCGAAAACATCCACCTGTGTCTTTTCCAGCAGGCTGACAAATTCGTCGATCTGCGCATGCGTGATCCGATCGACGATCTTCCTCTTATCTCTGATCAGTTCCACAATCATCTGGGCTACATTCAGGCCGATACCTCCCTGCGGACAGGGGCAGGCAAGAGGTGGGGGGGGGGACAAAAGATAAGGGAAGGGAAGAGTGAGAGAGAGAAAAAAGTATGTTGGAATCGTCATAAAATGTAGCTAGTGAAAGATAAGCACACTGTCAGGGGTAAAGGTTAGATAGATAGACAGATAAGACAAACCAAAGTCGATATCACAAGAGAGGTGAAAAGAGAGATAGAGCGAGAGAGAGAGAGAGAGAGAGAGAGAGAGAGAGAGAGAGAGAGGTAGAAAGAGGAAACAAAGAGAGAGGGAGAGAGATGGGAGAACGACTTATACTGGGCATATATATTTTGATGCTTTTTAATAATGCATCAAAAATACTGAGATATCGATGAACAATGAAAATTAATGAGGATGGACCTGTATAGAAACAGAGAGAAAAGAGAGAGAGAGAGAGAGAGAGAGAGAGAAAGCGAGAGGGAGAGAAAGAGCCAGAGGAAGAAGTGAAAAAGATTATGAAAAACATACGAGGTTCAAAAATGAAGTAGAACAAGACGAAAATACCCTTAAAAAGTTGAATAATTAATTGTGCCGTCATCAAGATTCCTCTCTTCATCAGTAATTGTCGCTCCTTTCAAATAACAATAATCGTTGTCGTTTTTCTATTGAAAGAGCTCTCAGAGATAGGATCTTGCCAGAGCTTACCTACTTTTGTGTGTGAACTGTGTATTGTTTCTTTCCAGTGACAGTAATTAAATTATTATTACTAGTATTTTCTAGAAGGAACGTTCAACTATAAAATCCCCCAGGCTCTTAATTACTCTCTATTAGCTGTGTACTGTTTATTTCCAATAATAATTATATTAGTATACGTATTTTCTATAAAGAGCTTTTATATACAAGATTCCCCAGGCTCTTAATTACTCTCTGCTAACACTGTTTCTTTCCAATATCAGTAATAAATACATTATTATACGTATTTTCTCGAGAGAGCTTTTAACTGTTAGATCCTCCAGGCTCCAAACAACTAACAGTTACCAAATTACTATAATATGTATTTTTGAGAGAATTTTAACCGCAAACTCCTCCTGAACCTTAGTCACTATTCTGTGACAGTGTACTGTTCCTTCAAACAAAATCTGTTAAATTATTATGTATCTTAACTGTAAGCTGTTCCTGGATCCTACTCAGGTTCTGTAACTGAGCACTGCACCTTTCAAACAAGAGTAATTAAATTAATTTATGTATTTTCCAGAGAGAGCTCCTATATACCAGTTCCTCCTGGGCGTTACTCACTTTCTGCGTGAACTGTGTCTGGAAAAAGTCGATGTATTTGGCGAAGTAGAGCGCGTTCTTCCTGGAACGGCCAATCATGTAGGTGTAGAGGGTGTCGTAGGCTTCCTTGAAGACAGAGGTCAGGTTCATCTCGTCCGGCTGGGCGTCCAGCTGACACTGCAGGATCTGCACCAGCAGGTCGATCACCTGGCCAGGGGGGCAGAATAGTAGGTCAGTACAACACAGAGAGAGAAACATGAAATGTGAGCCGGTGGAAATAATATTCTCCAACCATGCGATGAGAACAAACATGAAGAACAAAAGCAGGGTTGGAGATGATAGCAAACAGTTAAAAGAAATTTAAATTTCACATTTTTTTTTTTTTACCATGTTATCATTGATTTATTTTATGTTATTCGGTTTCTTTTCCTTTCATTTCTTTCCTTGTTATTATTGATTTGATTTGTTTGATTTGTCCTTGTTATTATAGTTCAGGTTATTGTAACTTAGTGCATGACATGTTAATTTATTCATTTATTCTAATACGCTTTACATACATTCACATTGCCTTCGATCCCTTTAATTAAACTTAGATTTAATCTATTTTATTTCAAATCACTCTTTGTTTAGCTGGAAAGGGAAAGGGATAGTTGACAGCCTTTAACACTCATAAAGAAGGAAAAAAAAGATGTAGGCTGGGTTTACTGCTGAATTTTGTGCAGTAAGTGCTCTGTCAGCAAAGCACCACAGTTACCTACCCTTAGATTTCGCATCAGCTTCTGTCTGTTTTTGTTGGTGACGCCGTTCACATACATGAATCGTCTTAGCTCCTCCATGGCCTGCATGTATAGGATCAGAACAAAAGCGGAATAAATCAGCTCGTTAATTTGTGCTGGGTTGGAAAGACTAGCCCACAGAATATACAGCGCGCATGATGTGTTTCATATATTAAAAGCTTTATACCTGAATAGGACATTACACGTATGATTTTGTGGAAACAGACAAACAGACAAAGAAACACACAAACAAACAACCCACCCCCTACCCACACACAGTACATGGACTAACTGACAACAAGTTCCTATAAACTGAGCAGGGAACATTATTTCTGTTCTTGATTTTATAAGAAGATCTTGCGAATTCGCTGGCCTTACGTTATCAGCAACCAAGAGCTGTGGAAATGAACGAAACAACAGCCTGTACAAAAGGAGATACTGCAGAGACGTTGGAGATGGATAGGACACGCGCTCGGGAAACCTGCATCCAGTATCACAAGACAGGCCCTAACCTGGAACCCCTAAGGGATTGGGAAAAGAGGCCGACCAAAAAACACCTGGTGCCGGGACTTGGAAGCAGATACCAAAAGCATGGGTTGCACCTGAGGGCAGCTGGAACATTTGGCCCACGACCGGGATGCCCGGAGTGCTCTTGCCGCTGGCCTATGTCCCAGGAGGGATTCCAGGCAAAAGTGAAGTGTAAGTGATTTTATAAAAAGCATCATATATACCTTATGTCCGTTGGCAACTGTTACTAGTCTGAGGAAGACGCATTAAGGACTGGCCACTGGTTCTCGTTGACGAGGTCAGAATACGTACTGGGCCTACTTTAGAAATGCTACTCAACAAATATACAAACAATCACATAGACAAACAGGCAAAGAAACAACAACAGAACACAATAGTGACCTTAGGGAGTTCAGTCAGAAGCGTCACAGAAGTTACAAAACCAGAAGAGGAAACACAATGTTGAGGTTAATGCAATATCACGGCAAGTCATAATATCTTTCTTTTTGTGACATTACAATGTATCTAAGTACAATAAATAACCAAACCACTTTGTCACAGACAAACTATGAATAGAAAAGCAAGTACATACAAGCATAGTCACAGACCATATCGCACCAAAAAAAAAAAAAACAGATCACAAACGGCAAAGCTATGTGTTATTAAACTTTATGACACAATATATCAACCGTAAGACACATTTGAACTATATTAGCCCATTCACACATAAAATGACGTGATTAAATGTATACACACCATGATCTCTCCACGTTTCAACTCCATCTATCCATCCATCTATCCATCCATCCATCCATCCATCCATCCATTCATCCATCCATCCATCCTCCATCCATCCACTCATCCCCCTCACCCATCCATCCATTATCCATCCATCCATCCATCCATCCATCCATCCATCCTCCTCACAAATCTATCGCTCGCAGTTTTCCTACTCCGTGACAAATTAGCATTTTTTTTTATAATTATCATTATTTAATAAACATGCAAACACAAGAGGAAAAACCATCACAGTTAGATTACATAATTCATCTCACTGTTATCAGACCACGATCAACGGGCTAATTACATAGTGGGAGTGATTAGTAACATGATGTTATCAACGTTGACATTTAAAGACAGCTCTTTTCCTGCCAACATCCACATTGGTGGTGATAAACACATAACGTGTTTAGGGAAAGACTTATAAGGTACGATATAAGACATTCTTATCTCTGGAATGAATGACTAAGCTCAAGAACAAATGATAAAGATAAAGACTTGATTCCTTCACTGAAATAACTAAAAATGAAAAGCTTAGCTCTTGTATTTGAAAGCATTTTTAATATATGCTCCTACTTTTATCTTATGTGATGGAAAGGGGATGAGATAACAATCACAGCAGGTTTCACAGACTTAGTAATCAACAGTAAAGCATACAGAATCTGTAAGCTTCATTTTTAGAATTTCACTAAAGTGCTAAAAAAACGTGAAGTCATGAGTTTTCCATTAAGCCCTTCCTTCGCCAATATCACAACTCATCAACAATCCATAGCGGTGTAAAGTATTTTGTTTTGTTTGTTTGTTTGTCTGTTTGTTTGTTGTTGTTTTTTCCATACCAATCCCCCACTAGATGTGAGAAACCTGGACAACAGCTCTGTCATTCAGATTCGTTTCTATTCTCTTCAGAATTTTGGCGAACTTTTTTCGTTAAAACAACAACAATGACGACAAGAGACAGGCAATTTTAGGTTCATTTATTTGGCGGGTGAACAATTAAAAAAAAAAAAGATATTATGTTATGCAAAATATATACTTTATCTTACAAACTCATTCATCGCATACGATTACTTTGTAGTTTGGCTTTACAACCAACGAAGGTCCAGTCAGGTGTGAGCGAGAATAAACACTGAACCATGTGACAGAATGGCATTTCTGACCTGATTTTCTTACCTCATAAAGAGACCAGTTATTGGCCCAGGAAAAGCATGAATATTAATATTTATGAAAATGAAGGAAACAAAATAACACATGATGGTAGTTCTCGTATCTATGGCTACATGGCTCGAGTTTATTTTTGTTTAAATTCATTCTTGTTTTAAGAACAAAAGTGCAGAAATAGATCTAATGCAAACACACTGGTTTGAACTTTTGATTTATAATGTACTACAACACTGACAATATATCATCAATATCACGCCTATTGCCTGGGATAACAAGTGCGTCATATAAAGCTGACATTTGGTAGTTAATGGAAAACGGCAATCATAACTGATGGCCATGGCTGATTAGATTCAAAGGCCAGGCATTGACTTATTGGGTTTTCCCGGCACCCCAGCTGTGCTGTCTATTGCTCCAACATTGTACGAGAACTGTATCACATGACACATCGCTGTGAAAGTGAGCAGTCTCGCTGTTAAGTATTTCACACTTCCCGACACCACTTCCGCATCTCAGCTAACAATGTAGGCTATGCAATAAATAACCACTGCTCAATAAAAGTGTTCTCTACAAAGAGTGACTTTGTTGCTTCGTTAAGTATAATTTCATAGTTTCTTTGTCCTCGAAGGTTGTATTATTCTTTGGCCTGTTCTCTAAAAAGAGTGACCTTGTTCCTTCGTTAGTATAATTTCATATTTTCTTTGTCTTCTAAAGTTGTATTACTTTTTTGGCCTTACATTGCAAACAGACCTTTTACAATATTATTGTTCGATTCTTGTTGTTTAATTTCCATGAATGAAATGCCAAAGAAAGACAATGAGTATTGCATATAATCTGTTCTATATGCAAAACGCATATTTATTTTGTCAGGATTGTATTAAATTGTTATAGACGTCTGATTAGTTGACTCAAGTCATAAATATAACACTGAAAGTCAAAACATTATCGCACTAGCTACAATACTGAGGTCACGTGACCAAACAACAGCCTTAGCAGCTCAGGAACAACACCTGTCTTACACGCCTTCAAGTTTAAAAATGGGTTGTCAAACAATAAGTAAGTTAAAAGCAGTAAATACAAAATGTCTGTAATTGAATACATTAAAAGAAACAGGGAATAATCTAGAGAACTTATAAGTTGAACACAAAATAAACTGATGGAAGGTTTAATACACTTTGAGTTAATCCCTTATACTTGTATGGCAGGTGATCTTTTCACTGACACGCTCAAGAGATAAGATTGTACATTTATGACCTATGACCTCTGTATTGGCATACGCACAGTTAAGATTTTATATTTATGACAAGTGGTCTTTGTAACGACACACAATAAATTCTGTACATATATGACAAGTGATCTTTGTCCTGGCACATTTAGAGTTAAGCCTGAATATTTACGACAAGTGATTTGATTACATGCAGATAAAAGCATTGTGCTCGTGTTAAATTAATGTCGTATCTATTTCTGATAGCGGCCTTTATGAAGTGAAATCAGAAGGCTTTAGCTCTATGAAATTCGATCAATTTCTCATAAAACCAACAGCGATCCCAATTATCATCCCGGGCCTCGGTGCATTATATGATTTATGGTATTGGCAAAGGTTTAGCATTTCATAGTTTTAACAGCTGGATGTCCCTGCAGGGATGCTGTTTTTTTTTCTATCATTTTCATAAGTGAAACAAACAATAACAAAGACATAAACACACACACACACAAATAAACAAAAACAAAAACAAACAAAAACAAAACAAAACAAAACCCCCCAAGCTTAGAATGTTGTGAGTAACACACAGCCTGATTACGAGAAAAAAAAAAAGTTTCAGATTCTAACCATTAGAAACACAGTATTATTTGGAACAGTCGTAATCAGTCAGCAAATGTTGAACAATAGTTAAGAAAATATCTTTCTGTGTCAGTCAATGGGAGACTCAATACATACAATGCTATTTGGTTTTGTTTGGACCTGGATTTAATTGTATACCAGGATGAGGACGACTACATCACTTCAAACATGAAAACAACAAACAAACAAACAAAAAACCCCCACAAAGTATAGGGTATTCTAATCAGTTTTCGATTGGTTATGCTAACTATACCACGAGGAGACTGAGATAAATTAAATTAATTAATGAGGGCATTTAATTTTCTTTTTCTTTTTTTTTTTTTTCATTTGCATTAAGGGCCTTCTCGTGATCTAATTTTTCTGAACGATTCCAGCGGATAGCCATATCAATGAACAATGAATCGATTTCACGATTACGGGTGTCCATGTCCAATCTTCAAAGAGCGATGATGAGAAAGATAATGACAACAATAAAAATGAGTACATTTTCATGTGGCTATGGCAGCACACAGGCAATGTCGTGCTATGTAACGGTGGAGTGATTGTGCTATGTAACATTGCAGGCCTGAGAGAGGTCATCTTTATAGCGTCAACGCCCCATCAAGCACATACATGTATATAATTATTATTATTATTATTATTATTATTATTATACTACAGGAATAAGTCAGATAGTTTTTCGCCTTTCTTCTTTATCAATCTGAGGTTCTCATTTTGGTATGTGTATGTCCCAATGAAGAGTACAGGACTGTATCTCAGTGAATGACCAAGATGACCAAGATAATAAATAATGAGGTGGGTTCTAGTTTACACACATTTTGACAAATTTCAAAGTTGGAAGGAGTGCATATTGATTTTCTTTTAAAAAGGGATTTGTGCAAAGACAGACGCATTATGCTGGGTCGAAATAAAAAAACCTGATGTAGTTAAATACTTCTTAATGAACTTTTATAAAAATGCATTAGTTTCTTCGAAATTCGTCCGCATTTATGTCAAAAGTATTGAACTGGCTTCGGATTCTAAGGACTGATGACTGATTATGTAATTATTAGGAAATGAGAATTTTCCTCTTAAAATGTGAGGAGAGAGCATTTTCCTCAAATATTTGCAGGGAAGTCCTGCGGAGGAAAGTTGAACAATTACTTTTTCGTATGGTCATAAAAGCACGATTCTGTTCTATCAGTGTGTGTGCCCTCGCATCTCTTGATTCTTTTTATATATTTTTTTCCCTGTGATCTGTGCTGAATTTATAACCGGGGAAATAGCCATCATTGCAGGAACACATTTAGCTAAGGACAGGCTTCAGACCAGTGCATGCATTTGTTTCTCATGACAGGTCGGTTCTCTTTCTCTCTCTCTCTCTCTCTTTTCTTGTTACCTCTCTCACTCCCTCTCGCTCTGTCTCTCTCCTTTTTAATCTCTTATTTTCTCTTTGCCTTTCTACTTTATTCTCTTTTTCAATACCGTGTTTTCTCCCTCTCTCTTTCCCCTTCTCTTTCTCTCTTTGTGATTTTCAAACTTTACTGGTAGTGTTGATAAAAACTCAGCAAACTCTGTGATCACGTAAATTGCGAATCCCTCAACCCATAATAACAGAGAAAGGCAATAGCATCATTTACATTTTTATCACAGGTTGTTTTAAAAACGATGCCAGGCACAGAACAGCGGTGCCAGTAACAAAACAACAGCAGAATACATTAAAAAATAACAACCAAGTAACAAAGAAAAACAAAAAACTAACACAACTGTAACAAGAGTTCGAAAAAGTATTTTTTAAAGAAAAGGTCAAACGTCATGAACCTACAGACTGAACGGTATCAGTACTGAACGAAAAATACTGGAACAGTATTAACATCAGCAATGTAGGATATAGAAACATCAACGGCGAAATGTTATCATTAAAACCTTTCTTTTCAAAGACCCAGGTATTCAGCAGGACGATAGAGAGACCGAGAATAGCAACACACAATATGCACACACAGACACACACACACACACACAGAAACACACTAGCACACACACACACATACACATACACACACACGCGCACGCGCACACACACACACTAACACACACACACGAACACACAAACGAACACACACACTAGCACACACACACACTAACACACACACACGAACAAACACACACACGCAGACACTAGCACACACACACGAACACACACATTAGCACACACACACTAACACACACACATACACACGAACAAACACACACACACAAAACACGAACACACACACATACACATACAAAAACGTGAAAGAAACAACACATAGGCAATCACACAAATTAATTCACTCTCATCAAACAAACAAGAAAAGGATGCAATGTTATAACTAACACCGGGATTGGTAAACAACATGGAGCACACAAAATACAATTCTAGACCTCAGAATCTCAGCTTTCAAGTGCACGAGTATTTGTGTTGAACAAGAACCGCTTACACGCACGACTTACCGTCAGTGTCAGATGTGTCCGCTTGGCATTCAGGATGACACTGTCCTTCCTCTGTGGAGCAAATAAATCACACTTCAATTTATTACATCGCCAAATGATAATGGATTAGGTAAACAATGTCCAGAACTGTTTTGTACTCGTACAAGTCATAAAACAACAACAACAACAATAACATTGACAAGATAAGAGTGAGCATGTTCATGTTGGTTGTCAGTGTTTCCGTGTTTGCTCCTTCTATAAATATAAGAGAAAGTAATAAGGATAAGTATAATAATATAATAACAGAATTAGTAATAATGTAACAGTATAAGAAAAAAAAAAATAACGACAATAATACAGCCATATCGTTAACTGTCTGACAAAAGCTCATAGCTTCCATGATCCGAAATTTTCAGGAGAGACAAAAAAACTGTTTCTGCCTTATAACCCGTTATCATTAAGATGTACTTTATGTAAAGAATGAGATTTAAAGTGATTGTTCAACTTTGTTATTTCATGGGTATAAATATGTTCAACTTTGTTATTTCATGGGTATAAATATTGCTTGATATGCTACAGAATCGGTCAGAAAATGATAATGGTGTACTTATGAAGTTTCATCAGAATAGTGACGATATACAAAAGAGACTGCTATAACAAGAATATCAGCAACATTGGTTGACACAAAAACTACGACACTAGTCAAGAAACAGCAAGGTTGGTGCTGCTAAAATGGCGAAACAAAAATGTAACTCAATTTTAACATGAAAACTGTGGCATCTGTAAAAGCAAACGTTACAAACTCCCTTGGCGTAATGACTAAAAAAAAAATTACTTTGATCATCTCCACAATACTGGTTTAAAAAAAAACGAAACAAAACAAAACAACTACAGCACTAAACTGCTACATGCAGAAACAAACAGGTATGTCAAACAATAACAAGAAAAAAAAACATTTCAAAGGCTGCCATGCTGAAATTCTGCTCCGATAGTCAATGACCAGTGTTTCTCTTCTTTCATCTCATCCTCTGTCCTTTCCAGGACACCCCCCACCACCCCACCAAACCGTCAATTTTTCTTCACGTCCCCCAAGTATTTTGTCC
>JBCAUA010014949.1:0-12966 GCA_038406235.1 Peronia verruculata | reverse complement strand
GCAGTACTTTTAAGAGAAAACAAAAGCTCAAAATCGCATTTTTTTGGCAAAATCTACATTTCAGGACGCGACCCCACCTCCCCTTACATCGGCACCAAATAATTCGAATTAGTATCCCTTCACAAATCCAATTTATTCACGATTGAAGATGTGAATGACTCGCTCTTTCAGTCTATTCTGTTAAAGGATTGAAGTGACTATCTTCTCTTTTTTTCCAGTAAATGTGTCTTTGTTGATCCGGCTCAAATCCCATTCGATAGAAGACATTTTCTAAAAAGCTTCTCTTCGCAATTGAGGATACGAATGCTTCACTTTTTCAGTGTTTCCATTTAAAGCACGATTTCCTTTGAAGAGACTGTCTTCACTTTTGTCCAGCACCGGTACTGGTATCTTTGCTGACATCAGCCCCTGATGTCTCACATTCCACTGGATAGACATTTTAGGTCTTTAAAAGGTACTAACTTGGTCTTTGTATCTCTTCACAAAACCCCAAATTATTAGCAGTTGAATATGACAATGGCTCACTTTTCCAGTTTATCCATTTACGGCATTAGCTCCTTTGAAATGGCTGCCTTCAGTTTTTTTCCGGTAAGTTATCTTGCTAACGTTAGCCCTTAATGGACATAATTGCTTCGGATCAATGACATTTCAAGCTTGAAAATGGTACCGATTTGGTTTTTCTATCTCTACAAAAATCCGCGGTATTAGTAATGGAAGATATAAATGACTTCTTTTTCAGTCTGTTTACTTGGAGCATTGCTTTTCTCGAAGTGACTGTCTCGAGTTTTTTCCATGCACGACAAATAACGCTATAACAAATAAAAAGATGAAAAGTATATGTGACCTTTTAATACAAAAAAAAAAAAAAAATGAACAAAAAACAAGCAAACAAGCAAACAAACAAAACAAATCGACTAAAGAAGTATAGTAAGTTAATATCCTATACTGATCACTGACTACCTTGAATTTGTTTTAAAAAGAATATAATTGAATCTATCTACGTGTTATTTACGTAAAAAAAAAAAAAAATCCAAGCATTGCGATATGGTTGAAGAATGCACTAGAAAAGACACATTTAAGAACATAGAAGAAACCCTATCCCGTCCTACTTCATTTCTCCCTTCTTTTTCTTTTCGTTGTCCTCATCTTCGTTTGTATTCATTTATAAGGGGGAAGTCACTCTTCGCTAAAGATGAATAAATCTAATTGACACAACTACCTCCCTTGACTTTCACAGGCTACTCACAATCTTTACCCGAAAGAGATTGTTGTCAAGTACATTGTATTGCATCCTCTTTGATCTAGTTATAACTCAGCATTTGTATACAGCTGTATTACTACCCTCCTCATTCCACCCTCTCTCCCGCTCTCTCCTCTCCCACAACTAAGTGTTCCTCCTGAAACAGTAATGAAAACTACACTGATTCATTAAATGAACGATTTCACCAATGATGTATACAGATTGATTAAAAAAAAAAAAAAAAGGCAACTATAAGAAATCATATTGAAAGATAATATTTTCACATACCAGTTATTCTGTTAGTAAATAAATGATGATGCCCGTAGTAAAATGAATAACAAACACGACAACTACAACAAGAATTTCCCTTGTTTTTTTTTTTTTAAATGACATCACATTCTCATTTTTATACACATCGCTTACATTTCCGTTGCGGTGCTCCTATATAATAGCAAATATCATTATCAAAGCGGTGGATACAAATATCTTGTGCATTATCATGCAACAATCGTGACAGCAAATAGTAAAACATAGTCAAACTGATCTCTAGTATTCGTACCGAAAAATCCCGTAAAATGCATCGGTGTCTTTGTATAAAACGAGGAATATGCAACATTATGTTTTGTGGAACAATGCAGAACAACATAATAAACTCTCCCATAAATCTGAAAAAAAAAAAAAAAAGGCATACACACACAAGCACACATATATACAGTGCAAAAGAAGATAAACACGCTATCCCCCCCCCCCCCAACACACACACACATGAACAAAGGTCCTGTGGAGTTAAAGACTACTGAATGCACCCTTTTCAAATCTGACACAATGAGCTACTGCTGGGGTTTTGATCCTAATAAAAAATTAGGGCACTGGTATGACTTTCTGGTATTGGAGGATAGGTTTGTGAGTTCGAAAATTGTACATGTATTCTTTTACGTGACATGTGCTCGTGTGCAGCCCTGGGAACGGTTAAATCTTTATTATCTTAACCACAAAACAATATTGAGATTAAAATAAATAAATAAATGAATAAAATTAAAAATTAATAAACCTGTTTTGTTTTACTAGAAAGTGAAATTATTCTTTTAAGGAATACTTTTGAGAAGGGAGAAAACCCTTTAAATATCTCTAACCACATCCGGTGGAAACATCGGATTTTCCCCAGGTTATTGTGTTACTCTTTTCGGAAGAAACTTTGCTGCGAAGAAAACATTGTTTCTTTGTAAACGCGTATAATGTGATTATAATAGAAATTATATTTTTACATTCAGTCAGGACCATGGGAAATAATGGATCGGTCGGTTCAAGTAAAGGTATGTATAAAAACAACAAACGAATATTCCACCCCACCTCCTCCCTTTTAACTCCACAACTAGAATCTATAGGTTCTAGATCTAGAATCTAGATCTAGATCTATAATCTAGATAATCTGTATGTTCACACCTTTGACTCTCTCACATCTAGTGTCGAAATGCTAAGATCATGGGGCATGGGAGCAGCTTGGTGGATAGAAAGGATATTGTTCTGAAATTTAAAATAGAGATTACATCATTCCGTCATTTTACAAAGAGGTCCTTTTTCGTTTGTTACCCCAGGATCCGTGTAGGCCTATACCAAATAATAGAACAACCCCGCTGACTTAACCTGCTGGGCCCCTCGACCAGCGCAAATCCACACTAACATGTAGGCCTAGGTCCCACGAGCGGGTGAGGGTCCTCCCTAACGCTAACATGTATGAGACCCTTGACCAGCATAAGTCCACCCTAACACTAACATGTAGGTCTGACAGACAGGCCTGGGGTTACAAACGAAAAAGCCCCGAATTTGATTCGGGTAGGCCTACCTAGTACAGTATCACACAATACACCATATTATTATTGAAGTGTTATTCCTAGGTAAAAAATTACCTCAAAGTATTTGACACTCAAATCGTGCCTGCGCAGTGGAAGCTATCTATAGGCTGTTTAGGCCTAATTAGGGTGAGTTAACATGGTATACTATACGGTCCATGATCACCGTGCAGAACTTTTGTCTTGTGAGAGATTTTCGTGTACTGACTTATTTTATTTTTTTTTTTTGCTGGAGCAAAGTTTACCTCACTTCAAGTGCGCACTTTGAAAGACAGCTCAAACAGTTTCAATATGAAACATTACAGTGAATGAAGATGAATGCCATTGAAGTCCAATTTGACAGTGTACACCACTTGGTATGGTAAAACAAAGTTATTTCAGCCTGAAACTGTCCCTTCCCATCCTCCTCTTCCCTCCCTACCACAGGAAAAAAAAACCAAAAACCCTGGGTCCAGTTGTCATCTTTTATCGCAGGCCCTGCATGGATTGTTGTCGGGGGGCAGACAGTCACATGAGAATATCAAGAGATCTATTTCAATATTAGTTTGGCTGGCAGAATTTTGTCCATGTATAGATCAAAATTCTGTCAGGCTAGTATTAGATTTAAATGAGGTTGGAACAAGGACACCAGACGTCTCTTGTTAATAATTTTGAAAAAAAACATGAATGTTGAAGTTAGGACAAGATAGGACTTAATTTGTGCTGGTTCTTTTTTTTTTTTATATTTTTGTTTCAGTTTTAATTCAACAACTAGAAAGGGGAGGGGATGCAAAACTGACTGCCAAGTTCTGATGAACATGGATATTTCCATAGCATGGCCTTTTCAGGCAGTATTTTTAAGAAAGCCAGCCTTAAAGGGAGTAGGTTGAATAGCAGTCCAGCATTAGAGATGAAGTTAAGTTTTCTATCGATCTCCTTAGACAAAAACACATATAAACAAAGAAATTAATGAAAATAGAAAAGTGATTCTGATGTCTACCATCATAATTTCTAGAAAGCCTGTCATAAATTTGCAGCCAACTTATACAGGTTTTGGAGTTTACACCACAAAAGTTCTGTACTTTGGGGCATAATATTAATGTTGTCAGTGTTTCAAATCATAATAGAGGAGCACAGATTATAAACAGAGGTCAAAACAACGAGTCCAAGGATGACATACTTCCAAGTCCATTATCCCGAAGAATTTTGTTATGTGGATCATGTCACACCTGTGTCATGTGGACAGCGAACGCTCTGTACATTAGCTGGCAATATTTTATTATTAATATTTTTTTTGAGATTATAGGTCTGCATTCCACAGGGATTTTAAAACGCATTTAAAGTCGTCAAGGTATTATCAGTCATTAGAGACTGGATATTGATCTATATCTCTCATGCTTACTTTTTGCTCTTGCTGAAAAAATGCAACATACATCTCAACTTACTAACAGCACTCTAAATTTTGCTGTGCACTTCTCTTCTAGGCAGTTAGTTTACTTACATCTGAAATTTGAGTGGATCATTCTATGCAATCAACTAATAGCCAAATCTTGGGTTTATTGTTCTAATACATGATTTTCTATAAATAATCGTTGTCACTGTCACCATCCGTTTGTCTCAAGAGACGATGATGTACCGCGAAGATTGGTGATGGCATCTTCTAGAGTGGCTGCAGAGCCTCACCCCAGAGTGGCCATCTCGGGAACAGTTGTAGCAAACAAAGGGGGTTGAGACTGCCACACAGGCTGCCCTTCCTATTCTCCTTGCCCACTTGTTTGCAATCTGGTCGTTTCTGGTAGTTTCTTCCCTCCTCACTGCCTCACTGGCAGTGGCTCTCCAGAACTGACGGTTGTTGGCAGAGCATCTCTCTTATAATCAACTACACTCTAAGATGGTTTAAATGAAATTTGCGAGGAATGGAAATCATTTCATTCTATCGCTGTTCTGTTGTAGCCGAAGAGGCTAAATTGAAACAAGAAATGCAACCAAATTTACCTCCCCTGATTGAAGAATTACCATACGACTCTTTACGATAACGCCGCTACCTTGTCTCAAATTAATGAAAGTAGGAAACGGCGTATCATAAAAAATAATGATAACAGAATGTCTGCAAATGGAAAATGTGCATATGATATTGAAAAGACAAAGGCCAATCCATCCTCTGATATCATGATTGTGTGGCTTCAAATAACAGCTTAATCATAATAGCCTCATATAAGTTTGTAATAGGCGACATCCTTTTATGGTACATCATATATGGCTTGAGCGACAGGTGAGGTGTGAAATGGGGGAGAGTAGGTGCAAAATTTCTACACGCTTGCACCTCAGGCCTTACCTTTCTTGTTTTGTCATATATATACTGCTGGGCAGTAGACCGCATTGTGTGTACCAGTGCTAGAAGTGGCTATGAATGATTTCTTTATCAGGACTTGTGTCATACTGCTGGGCAGTACAGCACATTGCTTGTACCTGTACTTGATACAATCATGATTGATTTCTTTGTTGGGAATTGTTGTGTCATACTGCTGCGCAGTACAGCTCATTGCAGGTAGCAGTACTTGAGGGGCCATGGACAATTTCTTTGTCGGCAGAAACTTGTTTGATACCTGAGCTTGGGCTTGGCTACATGATCAGGGAAATAAAAAGTGTTCATTATTAGGTTAGTTTTCGTATCAGCCATAGCTTGATTTCATATTAAGCATAACAAATTACCTAGCAAGAAAAAACTTCCCAAAGATTCTTTCTTTATAATGGAAGTTTCGTTTTAAGTATTTTCTTAATAACCATTTTAGAGTGCAGATCTGGACGGGAAACTCAATCAGCTAAGCCTAGCACCTGAAAGTCAGATGCATAATTCTCTATAATCAAGTAGATTTTGCATTTGAAACTCTGGTACGTAGCTCTCTAGGCTCTATGAGGAACTAACACGCATGTTTTGGATACGGAATTCTGTACAGTCCACTACCACCCAAGTTACGTGTGTGAAACAGGGTCCCCAATTGTTAGATCTAGATCTAGATTAGTATGAGCTATGGTAATATATTGTATTATTGGTGACTTGCATTTTTTGGCCAATAGGGCCTTGAATCATTCCGTCAGTTTGCAGTGATAAGTCCTTAAACCAATGAGATGCTCTGATGTGAAAAATTCATACCTTCTCTCCATTGAAAATGGAGAAAGGTGACAGTAAAGGTTTCGTACTCTTATGATATGTTTTCTTCTGTATTGGTCATAGAAATATTAATATATCACTCAATTGATATTTCCGTTTGGGAGGAAATTTTAAAAAATATATATATTAAGACTCTGATTCTAATCCCAAGATGGACTGCGAGCGGTTAGCTCTTAGCAGCCTACGTGGTCGTGTGTATGTGTGTTTTGCGCAACTTGCTTGAATGGCTCTTTTCCCATAGGGTACGAGCCATCTTGTGCAGTAACCTAACTAAAATCAGTAATCTGGCGCTAAGGCCGAGTCAACACAGACATGAGGCCAATCTCGCAAGAGAGCTAATGATAGCTTGAGTTATGATTCATCCATATTAAGAGCTAGTTATTTTCAGTATTGTAGGTATTGTTTTAATGTTTTGATGTTTTCAGTCATCTGTAAGATTTATTTTAAGCAATGGTTTCTCAGTTTCTTTAGCAAAGCTGTACCACAGAGATAATATAATAATAATAAAAGATTTTCATCTCATTGGGTCCTTGTCTCTGTAGCCATCCAAATGCTGTTATTAGGCTACTCTTATCATGAATCATCATTCTTACAGTTGTTGTGAGAGGTGTGAGCAGATTTTGAAAAAGTGGTGATCTGGTTTTTCTCTTTCAGAAATATTTTCCAGTAAAAGCAATATGATAAATTTTATGATCAATTTCTTTTTTGATGATGGTCTTAACAGTTACTGGCAAAGTCAACTTTAAAACAGAACATATGCATATGGAACATTAGAGTAGGAATGAAAAGTATCGAGTTCTAGTTTCAACTAAGTGTTCATGAACATGATTTTGCTGTCGCAGATTAGATTAAGGTAACAAATCATTCTGCCAAAGGAAAGTGCATGTGCTTGCTAACTGAATTTGAGAATGTAATTGCAATCCCCTCAACAATTACAGACCCCTGCAAAAAGACTAAATTTTATGCAGTTTACTGACTTATCTCTACACTTTTTTTTTTGGTACGCTAGTATTACTGGCTTGTGAATTGGGTATTATTGCTTCAAAGTTTATTCTGAACATCAAATTATCTTATTATTTAAACAGTTGAAGTAAAATGAAAGATTTGATATCGAGAGCATTATCAGTATCATTATCAGCAGTATTATTGTTTGTCATGCTGGAGGACTGAATGAAATGTTTGTCATAGTCTGAGACTGCAAAAGGAAACTTGTCTATTAAGTGTCACGTTTGTAACCTTGTTAGTTAATTTTACCAGAGATGGAGAGATCATGATGAGTGATTCAAGTTCTTTCGTCATTTTCGGTAATAAAAAGCCATGGTTCTAAATCTGCAATTAATCATTTTGATTTTAAAGAAAGATCTTTCCTAATTTCAGCCTGCCCTCATCCTACTCCACTATAAATTGTATTTTTTTTCCTTGTTTTTTTTCCCCTCGCTTCTTATTGATAAATAAATAATGTTGAGCTTTGATATTGGGAGTTATTGAACTTAAACTGGACGTAAGAAGAATGATAATAGTAAGTTTTTGATCTGGTATTTAAAAAAAAAAGTGTTATTCTTGGTCAAAAGGGCATGTTATGGCCTGTGTTGTTTTTCAGTTGTTTTTCTGATCCAAAATTTGTTTCGTTAGAGTTCGGCAGTGCCTTTTGGCAAGGTGACATCATCAATCAAATATTGCTCAGGATGTTAGGGAGACGTGACCGGAAATTGAAACTTCAAACAATACTGCAGTCGTAACAAACATTTCTTGTCACGTATGCTTAGACCTGATAACAGAACAAGAGTGAAGGAGGGGGGACCAAATAGTTGTCTGAATATTTGTATCGGAAATCAGAACTAGGGATATTTCTGGGAGTATTCCATGTGATATGGTTACCTTTGAATGTTGAATTTATATCTTGTCAGTCAGTTGTGTTTTGCTGTTCATGTCGTTGTTTTCATTGTTTCCATTACTTTAAATTTTAAATTTACTAAATTTAGCTCTTGTCAATCTGACCTGTAAGCTTAGTACATACGAATGGTTTCAGGGCAAATGAGACATAATTCAAAATCACCATTTAGACAATAAAAATGACATTTTTTTTCTCCAGTGGTTAGTATTAATGTTTCATTGAGAACTAGAATTTTCTGAAGTCTTTGGGAAGGATAAGTCACCTATGGTGAAAGGAAAGTCCTTACCATATAGCACTGTCACCATTCCCAGTATTGAGGGGTATAACTAAAAATGTTCAAAAATGTAATTTTGTCGCGTTTTGCCCTGAAATCCTCCATATAGAAATCATGAATATTAGAGATTCTTTTTTTTTTTTTTGGTATCAGAATGTCCTAGTGTGGTCCCTCAGGGTCTCTTCTGATTCCCAGTTCATGATCAATCAAGTTCACTCAGTGGGACTGAGTGTCGAGTTGGCAGACCATTAGTACAACAGTGTAGTAGGCTCAATGTCTGAGTGATCAACCCTCTCTGTAATAGATCTACTACATGTACACTATACCAGTCCAATATCGGTTAGCCTGTTGGCAGTCTGCCACCTCAGTCTGCCTTAGAAGCATTCAAACGGACACCTGTGTGGTCAGGCGTGTTTTCTTTTCTTTTCATTTATTTTTTTAAATGATTATTCAATACTGTACTCAATATGTTTGCCTATGGAGGGAACAGTGAAGGAAATGGGGGGGGGGGGGGGGGGGATAGAAGGACGATAAAGGGGGGGGGAGAATAAAGGCTCAAAAGGGCCCAATTGTAATTTAAAAGATGATGTCCGAGGAGGGATGCAGATTTTTAGGTTTGGAGATTTGTTTTGTTCTTTGTTGCATGAGCCACAACGAAATTAAACTATGTTTATTGTGGAGCAGTGTTCTAAAGGCTCACTCATATAAATATATTCTTCCTGTGTGCCTTCCTTCTCGTCCTTTTCTACCTATCTCTAATGCCACTCACTCTCTCCCTCGCTGTCGTCTTTATTCTCCTCCACTGCTCATTTTCCTATTCCTCACTCGCCCCGCGGATAGAAAGACATGCAGCCTACATAATTATTTTTGTGGCTAAAAGTCAAAGAGTAGTATTATCTTTATTGTTAGACATGTATGTTATGTTATATATGTTATATATGTGGCTGTGAGTGGGTGTTTGAGAGAAAGAGAGAGAGGGTGGGAAAGAAAAGAATAGAAAGAACGAGAGGGAATATGACCGTTACCCCATCTACATGCATTAAAATCAGATCTAGTTTTTTTGTTTTTTTTTTTCTTTTTTTAATCTGTGACAAATTAGCGCTGACTATCCATAACATTCATCTTATTTCATCCTGTCGATTATGTTATCTTATATACATATGTATAATATCTTCTAAACAATCCTATCGACTGAGGCAGGAGATTCGAGCTTTGGACGAGTCCACGGCACCAAGCCTGTAAACGGTGGTACTCTACACCACCTTCACATCGGGAGCGCATTACCGAGGGAGATACGAACGCACTCCGACATGAAAGTAAGCGTTGTGCTGACCGGTGAGAGCTTGCAAATTGACCAGCTGCCAACTGGGTTTGCAGAGGTTTAAAGTGCAGGGGAAGCCGATACTACGGGTAATTGGTGAGACAGAATGGCGCTAAAGCAGTAGCCCTGCGAGTAATGTAATTCTGTACTGAGAGTGAAACACGCGTACTCGTGTCGTGAAACATACATATAATTATGTGCATTTTTTTTTTTTTAAATAAATCGTCTTGTTGAGAGCAGATGCTTAATTACATGTATTATAATTATACGGTCCGACTGTAATCTCTCTCCCGCCCCCTCCCCTCCCCCTCTTCCTCAACTGTCTCGACTCTTTGTGTAGTTTAACTCTTTTTTTTTTTCAGAGCTTATTTTTATGTGGAGTGAGCAGTCAGCCTCCAAGGATTTTCCTGGACATTTGCGTGTTTCTTTCTTCACCAGCCACTCACGCCGAGTGGCATACGCTTTGCCTTAATGTGATGCTGATGCAACCAATGTATGCAACCATTGGGTTCATCCTTACGCCTATGCTTACTCTCACAGTTTACTGATGCCGTGCGTTATTGAAAAAACCAAACCTAAGTAACTTAAAAGCGGAAACATAACAGCTCTAGATGAACAGTTACAACAGAGATGGGGCAATAACATTAGCTTGGCCCTCTTTCTTTGACGACTTCTGTGGTAGATTGGAGTGAGGTGAACACTAAAGACAGAAGGATTGCATGCCCGTAATATTATTCTTGATCCTCACACAGTAGTATGCAGCGTGCTTGGTAGTTCTCACAAATGTAGACAAGGAGATAATCATAATAATTGAGATGCTAGTGCAACTGCTGTACTTCTGACACGCAGAGTTGTTCCTTGGCAGCTCTGTGAGAAAGATTAGATAATGTAACTGGCAGTGGCTTGAATGCAGAAAAATAATCATTGCCGAGCGAAGTATACAGATTTAGGGCAATCATAATGCTAGTTATAAGTAATGTTATCCTCATCTTGTAGCGCCCTTCCGCTTTGAAACCTGGTGAGTCCATCATCAGTAGTGCCTCTATCATTTATACAGAATGAGAAAGAGAGAGAGAGAGAAAGAGAGAGAGAGAGAGAGAAATACAGAAAAGGAGCCCGTATAATTATCAGTATTCAAGAAGGTTGTAGATATGTAACACAAACAGCATGAAAAAGAATGTAAAAATAGGTTTCTATCGTGTCCAAAAATTTGAGTTGGCACCATGAAGAAACAGCCTTGAGTCAACAAATCATATCAAAGCGGCTGACAATAAAACCATGAAAGTGAAAACTGATATCAATTATTCTAAACAACAAATCAAAACGATAGCATGCGGCAATGAGAAAGAGAGAGGCCATTAGATTTATCATCTTTTTGAACAGCGGGAGCACAAGATCCTAAAAGACAGGAAGCAATAAGCTTAATGAACGGCCAGCGGGAGGAGTAGTGGGGAGATGAAGTAGAAAAGGGAACACCAAAGAAATGAGCTTTGAAACAAAGACATTTCTGACCAAGAAGTTCACTTTTCTTGTAATCCGGCTGGGACTGATAAGATCGATTCGTGCACGGAAAGCTCGGCCTCAGTTATGACATAATTATGTGTTTCCCCGGGTTTCCAAACTTCGGAATGGGCTCAGGAGAGAACCTCAAAAATAAATCAATGAGCTTCGAAATACAAACATAAATGCTTGCAGAGACAATGAAAACAACATAAGAACAGCTATCGCCAGGCAACTCTACTAATATTTTTAGACCAAACACACGTTAGATCACAGTTTGAATATTTCCTACTGTGTGCAGATATAACTTTCCACATTATTAAAAAAAAAAAAAAGAAAAAAAAACATGTATGGCGTCACTTCATTTTGAACCATGTATTTTATTTACGAATTCTACTTGAGGGGAAAAGCATTTTGTCGAACTCCTAAGAACCGTTGCTTGCGGGAAGGGGGGGGGGGGAGGTGTAGAAGTTTGTTCCAGACTCTTATCACCGCCTCATCATCGTCGTTTTGAAGCCAATAGCCATATAGCATATCGCCCGCACACCGGTTCGCTTTCCAGCCCTCAGAATAATCAAATTTGCGTGCCATGAAACTTCAGCGGTGTTGATACATGTAGTTCTCCTGGCTCGGTAGTGTGCATCAGTTGTGCTGCGCTGGATTATTTATCGTTCTTTCTTTCTTTCTTTCTTTCTGTCATCCGTTCCGTCCTCTTTCTTCTTCTTTTTGTATATGTGCTCTCAACTTTTTAATACTGGTGCAGCCAAAACAATAACAGTAATAATAATAATAAATACACAATCGTTCATAGACGGCCGGCTTCAACAGATAGAGTGACAGAGTGGCACGGAGGTGAGAGAAGAGTATCTGTTTGCATCATTACCGCTCATTCACATGTACAGCTTCATGGATATATTATACATATTTAAATGCATTAATTTCGTCCTTTCTCTATCTCTCACTCTCTCTCTGCTTCTTTCTAACACTAGTTGTGCAGCCATAAAAGTGTAGAACGTACCCATGTTCACAAGCAGAGCAGGTTCAACATATAAAGTCCTATGATGAGTGTAGAGAGGTAAGGTCTGTTTTCATCATGACCTCTCCTTTACATGCCTAGCCTCTTCAAGTATAATATTATATCATGTCTGTGTAGTTCCACATTCATTTGCAAGCATTTTGTCTTTTCTGTACCTGTACTGCTGAATTACAGAGAAGCCACTCCCATTACTAAACAGTGAACTATACATTGTTTTCTTTTGTGATCCTCTAGAACCCAGGGAAATACTGGAACATGCTATTAGAGTGTTTTCATAATAAACCAGTTTCTCAAATAAATGTGTTTGAAGAGTAAAACCGAACTTTATTGTACCTCCATGACTTTTACAGTATTTGGGCACTATTTGCAACACTGTGCTGGGGTATTAGTAGCAAGCCAAAACCGCTGTGCCAGTCCACAAAAGGGGGATGATTGAGCTTCTCCAAGATTGAATGCACAGGGATAGCGGGTCTTGAGGATAGATTGCATAGACATCTTCTGCCCGCTACACATTTCTCACGATAGTGGCTTAGATTAACAGATAGGCAGAAGAGCAAATTCTACCATGCTTTGACAATACGGCTTTTTTCATCAAAGTTTTACAGACATTTTCGCCATCCTGTTCATCTCTATCTATCTATCTATCTATCTATCTATCTATCTATCTATCTATCTATCTATCTATCTATCTATCTATCTA
>JBCAUA010014938.1:0-12966 GCA_038406235.1 Peronia verruculata | reverse complement strand
CACTAGACAGAAAGGCCTGTTCTCTATGCAGATTATACAGTTATTAGATTTTTTAGTTTTGTTTGCATCTTTCTCGAACCCCCCCCCCCCCCCCCCCCTTTTTTTTTTTTCTTGCTTTATTTTTCTATCCCCTGCAAACTTTCCTACATATTGTCATTACATTTCAAATCAGATTATTCTTGCCCCCTCCCCTCCCTCCACCCCAACAAAGGTTAAAATGATTTTACTTTTTCTGGTAACTCTGTACATTTTTCTGCATTTCTGAAATATGGCATGTTCAAAAATTTACTGAAAAAAAATAATAACTAATTATTTTTAAAATCAAGAAAATTCACACTCCTTTCTGTCATTTCTTTTGACATAAGATGTGAAAAAAAAAAATGATACGCAAAGTCAAGAAAGAATTTTGGTGTGGTAGTAGGGGAGAAAATAGTTTTTTGCAAAACAGGACAAAAACCAGGATGAAAACTTAGTAACTTTCTGATTGTCATGGACGCGGCCGTCATCTTGGATTTTCACCTTACTTAATTTTTCTTTTTCTCTCAGAAAGTAAAAGAGATACAACAAAAACTCCATTTGGCTTTAAAAAGTATTGTTATTTTCTTGTTGTTTTCTTATATGACAAGTTAAGCACGCAGGGCAAATATAATGAAAAGCAGTTGGTGAATTTTGGAGGAGACAGAAAGAAAAAAAGGGTTCGACAAAAAACAAAAACTGGAGAAAAGAAATTTATTAATAGATTTAAAAAAACTTGAGAGTGAACAAAAACATCTACAATTATGGACGGGAGGACATCGAAATAATAATAGACTATAAAATTACTAGCCCTCTTCCTCTATTGCCCTCTGGAAGGCTCGTTCTGGGGTCTCAAATGGTGCCCTGGCGCTTTATATTTGTTACCTGATAAGCAAATATACTCAGTTTTATTCATTTATTTATTTACTTTTTGTACAGTAGAAATCTTCACAGGACTGTTGAACTTAAGTTGTTGTTGTCAACAGGATCACAATAAAGGCAATTCCAAAGTTTTGCCCTATACAATCGGGAATTGTGCTGAATTTTGGTTACCCAGTAGGTGTAAAAAAATAGAATTAAAAAAAATCGACAATAGTTACGTAGTTATAGGACATATAATCTAAAATAAAAATGACATTTTGAGCCCAAACCGCCTAATCAAGGTTTGACCCCTCCCCCCGCCACCCCCCACTCCCCGCACACACACAATCCCTCCTTAAACTATCGGTGAATATGAATAATAATTATGCAAAAGCTTTCGAGTAGTGTCCAAGGTATAAAGACAGTATATAAAGTGAAAATCATTCTCCAAGGAAAACAAATAGAAGCATATAATTAGCCTAAAATTCTTAGCAAGCTATCTTTAAATAAATACAGATAAAAAGTGATTACTAAATTTAAAAAAAGTTTTACCACACACACACACACAAAATGTAAAAAACCTTATAATCTGGTAAAGCTATTTTTAAATATTTTAAAGGCATAATTTTACGTATTGTGAATCTGAGTATTTCAACAAGAGGAAAGCAACGAAGAAGGTTAGGCACAGAGAGAGAGAATAATAATAGTAATTATAATCACGCTATTAAAATAGGAGCGCCAACTTTCCTCTCTATCACTTTCGAATGAACAACAAAATATCTATATGATCTAGAACGTTTTAAAACAAAAATGCACTCACTTACACACTCAAAGAATAAATGACACCACATGTCTTCATGCCCCTCCTCTTAGAATTCATAATAAATAGCTCCATCTTTCAGAACTAATTCACCTTTTCCTGCATGGAAGAGCCACTAAATGTTCTTTCTTTGAGAATTCACTAATCGTCAGTTACATAGAACAAACGTTAACGTTTTCTATCATTCTTAATAAAGTCACTCTCAATAATCAACTACTGACTGGAAGCCTTTTTGTAATTGCCACGTGGCAAAAAATTATTTTAAAAATAATTATTAATATAAATAAATAAATAATTTTGGATGCTCTCTTCGATGTAGAGAGAACAATCAGTGATACCTAGATGTACTGTAACGAATCATGATTGGGCATGCTGGGTATATGCGAGTGTGCGTTGTGAGCAATGTTCAGTTGATCGTAACTATGTGTTGGGCCTATGCAAGTGTGTTGTGTCTTGTGCATTGTAATGGGCAGGTGTGTGTTCGAGAAAGTAGAAACGGCTTTAGTCAGACTTTGTGTGTATGAAGTATGTCATGTGTGTGCATAGATCTAGCGAGATCTGGTGAGATCGAGGACAGTAGGTTCGAGAGGGTTCAACAGAGAGAGCTCTCGAGACGGGCTGGTGTAAAGGGCTCGTCATGAGAGAGAGGAGACAATAAGTAGAATGAAGTGAGCGCCATGTGCATCGGAGTTAGACAGTTGCCCTGAAGTTTATATTATGACCAAGCACCTGCAATAAATTCTACATCACTTCGACGTCAAGGATTCCCGTTCTTATTTCTCCACTTCTGTGTGCGTCTCATCCGTGTCCACTGCCTGATTACAAGTTACAGCATCACAACTAACACTCATTCACATCCAAAGTTCCTGACATCTTGGGGGCGCGTCCAGGATCAGGCATTTAGAAGGATCGAGGGAGATCAGCACAAGTAAGTGAGCATTATTTAACTATCGAAAGTTCGTACATCATGCCGTCTATCCAAGAAATAATCAAGCTGGCCGATGCTATCGGGTTACAAGGTAACGAATGGAAGAACCACATCACGGAAGAGACGAAATGCGAGAGTGAGTTTAACTCACTGGTGGCGGATTCCCCTAGATCGTTCACCATAATACCAGAGATGGTGAGATCACCGATCCTTGCGTAATGCCGTTTTCATGTATCCTCTCGGAGAATGATACGTTCTTCACTCTGACTCTGAATTTTCTTGCGGCCAGGAAGTCCTGATGTAACTAAGCATCGAGCCTTCGATCCCCATTAACCGCGCCTTGTGCACTGCTGCTTCTCGCTTCCTCGAAACATCGAGGAAGACAGCCATAGTCCTTCGACCCTTGCGCCGGGCTATCCCATCCTGGTGCTTCTGCCTCAAGAGCTGATCCAGCGTCTGTCGCCTGCCCCAAACCCCGATCTGTTTGGACTATACAGACCATAATACTATTTCTCGAGGTGATGTTTCAATCTCTGCTTCACCACCGACTCGAGAACCTTTCCAAGCTGGGAGATGAGCGATATTGGCCTTTACGACGGTGGGTCGTGAGGAGGTTTTCCAGCCTTGAGCAAGGGGACTACAATTGCTGTCTTCCACTGTGGAAGCAACCGGTGCCGGTGCGTCCGGTGTGAGCGACTGACAGAAGCCTCGCCATGAGGTTTCTTTGGCCTGCTCTACCGCCCGTCCAGTCTCATTTTGCAACTGGCGGTAGGTTCCCAGTTTTCCGAGGCTCTGTTGTTACGATAGGCCTTTAGAGCTCGTTTTTTGTTGCCTCGTGAGCTGTGTTAGTTTGCTCTACCACCATGGCACCGGCACCTTCTTGTGACTACTATTGATTGAATCCTGTTCGGGATGTGTTTGATTGCCACCCTGAGTATGCGGTCCGTAAGCTCTTGGGCATAAAGCCCTGTATCAGGACTGTGGAGTTCTTCGAGCGTTATTCCGCCCACGCCTCTGCGGAAATCCTCCCGCCGAGCCTTCCCAACGTTGAAGGTCGGTTTCGTGCTACCTGTATCAGTGGCGTACCGAGTGTTCAGCCGAGTTGTTACGGGCAGATGGTTAGAGCACAAGTCCTCGCCTATTTCGGCTGTCGCCATGTAAAGGTTCGGTGTGACGACTGCCAGGTCGACACACATGTCTTTGCGCCCACAAATCGGGTCTATTTGGGTGGCACCATCGTTCAAGAGGACAACGCCGTTGTTCCCTAGGAAGTCATCGAGCGACCTCCCGGAGGCAGTACAAGGGTGTCCTCCCCACACGGGGTGGTGTGAGTTAAAGTCCCCAACAAGCAAGTACCTGGTTGTCAATCGGTCTGCGATGCTTTCCAAGTCTTCGTCAGTTAGGATGCCTCGGGGTACGTACACGTTGACGATAGTTAGAGAAAAGCTGTCTTTGAGCACAGCCCATATCTCCTCTTCGTTCTCAGTGTTAAGCGTCTCCCACTGGGCGACCACTATCTGGTCTCTGACAAGGATGGCAACGTCATGTTGCCCTCCTTCAGCTCGATCGTTCCTATGACACTGGTAGCCCAGGCAAGAGTACCTGTGGTACCAGCATGTGTGGTGTGGGGCAGGCTCCGAACGGTTGGGCAGTTCCGGTTACCCTGAGACTTATCTCTGGAATAAATATACGTTTGACTGGCAACTACACCCACACAGGGTGACACAGGGAGAGCCTCCATTGTACTCTGTACCTGGTCTGTTATCAACTAATATTGAATTTCCCAGAACAAAAGAAAAAAAAATTAAACACCTGAGTTGAATTTCGATATCTTAAAAAACAAAAGTCAAACTTTTATTTATCTATTTATTTATTTATTATTACTATTTTTTGTGAGAAATTAGTTTTGGTTTCAATTTTGGAAAATAAGTGACTTTCTTACATTTCTGTTTTGAACGTTTTTACTATTGTTTTGCTCTAACTTGACAATGCTGAATTTGATGGTAATTGTTAAACTATCTCCTCCAAAATCTTTTCAAAATGTCCCCTCTCCCTTCCCCTTAACTCCACCGAAGAGGATTTAAGTGGGCCCTGTAGCCTTTGATCTCCATTCTTCTATTTGTCTGAACACGATTTCAGCTTTGAGTGTAAGATTTCTCGTGATCTCATGCAAGATTTTAACTTTGGGTATGAGATTTCTCATGATCTCATTCAATAAATTTCCCCTCACTTTGACTTTATTGCCAAATGAATCACCGCCTATCATGTCAAACTGACAAGACACGATTCGAAAAACGCTGCTGGAACCAAAAAGTATCACTAATATGAAAATTTGCAGAGAAAACTTGCATGCAATGGTGAAACTCTTAGCTAGGAAGAGTTTTTAAAAAATCAGCTTTAAAATATATATTATTATTTAATATAATATAAAAGTTATCCCCTTGATTCTGTACTAGAATTAGATGGATTTATACTCTTCAAGTCAAACTCCTGATCCAGTAAGAAATTAACCATTAAGGGTAGGATGCGGGGCAATGTGTTGTCATGGTCTAACCTTTTATCATTCATTGTAATGATATTGATTCCCTTTGGCAAACGAATCTTCATGAGAGCAAAATTTCATTGTACTTGAAACTTCTAAGATTTCATTTGTCTCATCTTTTGTTGTTGTTGTTGTTGCTGTTGGTCTTTGTTTGTTTTTGTTTAGTTGGTTTTGTTGTGTTCTTGTTTGTTTGTTTGTGTTTTTATTTATGTATACCAATGGACATTTCACCTCTTTCACTTATTTGTGAAGGATATTTTACTATACTATAATTTTGAAATCGAAAAAGAGGGTGGGGGAACGTGGGTGGGTGTAGGGGAAAATGTCTTTTCTTTAAATATTTTTTTGAAAAAAGGTTTTTTTAAAAACATGAGGCACTGTGAACAACTAAAATAAATGTACCGATACAACTGATAGGAGAAATTTCCTTTGAAAACATCTGTGTTACGTTTATCTGGGATCGTCTGTGCTATAAAATATGTTACCAAACAGGTGAATGAGGAGGGGCAAAATAGAAAACTGTTACCAAATCATTGTACTCTTAGATCTGTCTGCTATTGTTTTTCCACTGAAGCCACAGACGTTCACGACAGTAAACATCACGTCTTTAATCGGGTGATTAAAACACCGATTCACACGCCAGTTTCCTTGGCACAGCAATACTGCAATTACAACAAAAAATGACATGGAACATTTCAAAAAAGTCTTGTAACATTGACTGAGGACATTGGTAACTGGCCCGAAAACTCTGCAACAACATCAATTCCAACTGACATGGTAGATGGTCTTGAAAATAGATATTTATATATGAGTGGTATAACGTGCACTTATATCAGCGAAAAAAAGTACCACACTGAAAAATAGGTAGGCTTTTCATTTCGTCTGCTCCCGAATGCAGGGATATCTTAACACTGAGCAGTCGGTACTCGCACACAAGTGTGCTTTTGATGCACTAGCACATTTTTGTTATATCAGTGTGCATTTACTTGTTTGACTTTTTTGCAATCCCCCCCCCCAAAAAAAAAGCGATTTTGCGCTTTTGTTTTCTCTTAAAAATACTGCCCTCTCTGTGTATCAAAGTGGTATAAAAAAAAGTGGATAAGTCCATTCTAACATGTTTGACCAATGGTCATTCAACGATGACTTAGCGTATTGAGAACCACCTGGCTGCTATATGAGGTCGTAGATCATCGCGACTTGATCCTATATAAGCAAAGGGTACAATAAGCACTTGATTATCTTCCTCTAGCAATATCACGAGCTCCACTGCCAGGGGTGGACGTTGGATTACCACTGTGAGGCGAGAAAACTGCTGATCATGCAAATTATGTGTAAGCGCGCAAAAATGAACTTCCCAGCCTATATATAGCGCAAGTTTGCTTTCTTTCTGCTACTGATAGCTCCAATGTCGACCATATGTCATAGTAGAGGTCAAAAAGCTCCTGTTTTGAACTCAAACATGATATGGGGCACACACTAGGGCCCTCAACTGGCTCTGAACTGGCTGTTATAGTGATGGGAGGTAAGGAGCAAAATTCGATAAAAGATACGCTCAGGAAGCTAAACAACAGGAACACTCCTTTTTTGTTTCGAAACAGATTCAAACGAAATTTGGTATACATCATTGTCACTGCAAAACCCAAAATTGTATACATCCGCGTAAAATTCACTCAGTAGGTTTTAGAGAAAAATCAGTTTTTGGTTATAAAAAAAATGGCGAAATTTGAACTATATGTCATACTCAAAAATATTATAGAACATTGTTTATTGCATGGGAAGAGTTGAAAATCCGTACCTTCTTAGATATTATATCAGACCACCAAGTTTTATCAAGTTTCTTCAAAATTTCGCGGACTAGATGGATTTTAAGAACGCCAAAATCCAAGATGGCGGCGATGCCATGGAACCGTATGAAGAAGTCCATGTTTTTCGCCATTTTTCTCTAATTTGAACATGCTGAATTCGATGGAAAAGGTTGAAATAATCTTTAATAATAAAAAAAAAAAAATCACCTCGAGGACGCCTCCCCCCTCCTTAATTAATTCATGGCTGCTCTACCCTGTTTTACACACATTTAGCAGCAAATGGGCTAAATAAATGTTGTTATTTGTTTTAAGTCATCTCCCCCTCCCTCCCCCACCCCACTCTCGGCAAAAACAAAAACAAAGACCAGTATAGTTTAGATGATATTCCAACTAGTGTTTTAACAGATCGGGTTTTTCTTATCTTATCAGACATAAATTCCCATACAGGCTTATCTCTAGAGTCGTACTGACAAATATGCTGTCATGGTGTTGACTTAAAAACAATTAAAACTGTATTCCTAAACTTTACATGACAAAAAAAAAAAAAGAAAATGATGCTAGCTTTATTTACATTTTGTTACTTCATACTTACATTAATTTAGTTCACTTCGAAACAGATGGCTTAGTCACTCTAGCAAAAAGTGGGAAGTCGTTCTGCAATGATCCACATTACAGACCAGGCTTTTTTGTAAAGAGGGTTACAGTAGAATGTCAGGACAATTCTATTTTCAATGACTTCTTGTTTTTCGGTGACACATGTGATCACAAACAGTAAGCATTAAACTGCAAACACCTGATGAACAAAATATCAAATCAAATTGTTTATGAAAACAAAGATTCTCCTTGAAACTGGTTATTAATATAATGCTTTAACGTCCCAAATAACTGGTGAAAAATGGCTACAGTGTCAGATGCCCCCTGTAAGATAAACGAAATAAAGATAATTATATAAATACACACACCCACACATACGAACACACAATAAATAAATATTCAAATAGAGGATGATTATTCAGAAAAAAAAGTCTTTAAAAAATAGGAGAATAAAACATGAGAATATACTTTGATCAATTCTGAATGTTTATCATGTGCACAGCTAAGTAGAACAAATCCCCTCCCACAGTAAGAAAAGTTAAATACCGGCAATTGCTTGAGATTACATATTTTTTTAAAAAATGGGCATAAACCAACAATTTATTTTCCCTCATATTTGAAATGTTATTTGTATTTTTTAGGTGGGGGCGGGGGGGGGGGGGAAGAGGGGGAAGAGGAAGACTGACAATAATATCATACCTCTTCAAACCCATGGCCCATACCTCGATCTAGGCTAGGCTGGCGTAGGGGATCAAGGTGTCCAGGCCTAACCAGTCAGTGGACTTAGACAAATTATTTACCGTTCTAGAATCCACAGTAGGCCTGTTATACAAAGTATGCTGCTCAGATGGCAACATAGCATCAGTGATGCAGTGCAGGGACTAGACTAGAATTCTGGCATGCTGCATATCACCGGCACAGTCAATAAAGAAGGTTTGAGTTTGAAGAAACAAATCACTTGTAGGCTAGTGAATCATTGGTTGTCTGTTAGACAGGTACGGGGACCATCAGGATATAATGTAGTCAGTGAGGAATGACATGTAGACTCTACTTCATGCCTAGCATCTGATAGTGCGATGGGAACAATGGACTGTGATTTTATGTGGGTAATCGTCAAAGTTCAGCATGTTCGGCACTAGCCTTCTACACTTTGACCTCCATCCACCCCATGTTTCTTTATTCAATCTGTGGTCATTTTCGGCCTGGTACCACCATCCCCTTCTGTTCTTACCAATCTATGACTTAGTCTTAGCGGAATGTCTTTGATCTAGTTTACATTAGATCTTTGTAGAACCTGTCTTGTTCATTTTTTATTTAATCCAGTTGGTGTGTTGTTTTGTTGTCCAATATGTGTAGATGTTTATTAGTGCCAATCCCTGGAGTTAGATTCTATTTTGTTACATCAGTGTTAATAAACATTCTTATCAGAAAATTTCATCAGTTAGTTTTGGCCAAATGTTTTTGTATGTTGTGCATGTTGGTGTGTGCTCGTACTTTATACAACATGGCTTAAGATTTTATAAAATACTAGATCTAGATTAGAACGAGGCTAGAATGAGGTCATAATAATATACAGTGGATCCTGTCTATAAGGTACCTGGATAGTTAGTAAGTATACCTCTATAAAGTATGTGTTTGCCATGAACAAGTTTGTCTTTTTCTTTTCTTTTTAGTTTTGTAACTTTTAACCTCCATATAAAGTATACCTGCCATTAAGGTACATGTACATGTATAATGTTTTCAAGCACCAGTGTCTATAGGTTATAGACAGGTTCTGCTGTAGGTTTATGTAGATTATGAAGAGTAAAGAATATTATCAGTGTCCAGAGTTTATGTAGACTACTAAGCATTACATCAGCACTCATGATGTTAATAACATTACAAATGTAGAGATGAAGATGCCAACTTGTCTGGCAGATTGAGCATGTTATTTTAAAGAATCCTTACAGTGACATAGAAATTGGGTCACAGGGAGAGGGAAAACCTTGAATGTTATTTAAAAAAGCCCAGATAGACGCAGAAATGCTGTCAGATTTAGATTAAGGGGTGTTTTGTTAAACATACTATTTTGTTTGGTTGTTGTTAACTGCATGAGGTTATGCTGTTGATTGTGGCTTAAAATGTTAGTTTGACTAATTTGCTGCTAAAGTTGTGAAAATCTAGCTGGTCTTGGGGGTATGTTTCTGTGTGTGAAACTTTGTGGCAAGAATGAAACAATAGATATAAGTTTGTGAGATATTAATTTCAGCCTGGGATATCTTGGTTATGGAAGAAATGAAAATGCTAATATAGATCTAGCTAACACTAGAGTCAAAAAAAAAAAAAAAAAGAAAAAAAATTGGTTCTGTAATGTTATGATACTGTCATTATGCCTGATTATTTTAGAAATTAGACCTAGTCATAAGTACTAATAGTAGTGCCAAGATCTTTTGGAATGTTTTATAGCATTCAATTTTTTTTTCAGTCAAATTCTTTTCTCTTTGTTCAGATGATAATGTGCCTCTTCAAATATTTCATTTCAGGTTACTGATGGAGAGTGCAAATGCCCAGGTGGGAAGAAACCTGCATGCTGCAAGCATGTTATTGGACTGTTGACAGCTCTAGAAGATTATAACAGGCTGCAGCTGTACAGGGCACCGACTGACAAACAACAACAGTGGCATCAGCCAAAGCCTGCCCTAGTGCCACCCATGAAAGTGCCTGATGTTTATGTAGAGCCACCGCCAACTGTGGACAGCAGCGTTAATTTGATGGCCTTAACATCACTGCTGCAGACGACCCCAGTTTTTTCAGTGCTCTCAGGCGAATCCCCCTCCTCATTTGCTGTAGATGATCTATTTTATAACAGCACAACAGCCCTGCCAGTGCCACTCACCCCAGCAGATTCATTTAACACAGAGAGCACTATTGATGTTTGCCCCTTCCCCAAATCCTATTTTACCACCAGCATATTAAAATGAATATTAATGACATACAGAGGTTGGAACAGGCAACTCTCTCTCTCAGGAGACACCACAGTGGCATGAAAAACGCCAAAAAGAGGCTTACAGCTTCAAACATTTACCGCATCATTGGCCGAGCTAGTGATTCTCTCAGACTTGCCCAGGAGCTTGCCAAAGCAGGACCTGACCTGAATGGCATAAAACCAATACAGTTTGGCACGCTTAATGAGCCACCTGTAAAAAAAATTTACAGAAGCACGTTTTCAGGAATACTGGTCTCATTGTCAGTCAGACTCATCCTTATATTGCTGCCTCTCCTGATGGTTACCTTTACAATGAAGATGACCCCATGCTGGTAGAAATCAAATGTGTCTACAACCAGAACCTGGATGTTGACTTGAAGAAATTGTGTCAGGAGAGGAAAGATTTCTGTCTGAAATATAACTCTGACTCGATTATCTTTTCACTTCGACAAGAGCACAAATATTATTTACAGATACAGACCCAGCTATTTTGTGCAAATATGTCTATATGTTTATTTCTGTTGATGCACTACCAATTAAAACCATTGCAGTTGGAAACTGTCATGTTCGACCCTGATGGTTGGAAACCAATTCTTGAAAAGCTTAAACAATTCTACTTTCATTATTTTCTGCCATTATTCTGTTAAAAATAGTGATGCCAGACTGACATGAGACCAGTATTTTGAAGTTTCATCTACTCATGGGAACAGAGTTGTCTGTTCCTTTTTTTTTTTTTTTTGGACTAGTTTCTGTCTGCATTGTCAGACATCAGTAGCACAAATACTGTCATGTATACTGTCCATAAATGAGAAAGATGACTGATTGTATTTTACAAATGATATAAAAACTTCTTTATTCAGCTTGAACAGAGCAAGAGGCACCTGTGATGTTTTTGCACGAGAATAACACTAAAACAAAAGGATGAAATACAACTTTAGGCTGTGACAGCCATAATATCAAAATGTTACAAAAGCATTGTTACTGATGCTTACTATTTAGTGGGCCTACTTCTGAACTATCCAGTTGAATTAGTTGAAACCGAATGCACCTTTTGAGACTGAAGTAAAGGTTCTTCAGAAAAATTGGTGAGGAAAGCACACATGAAATGAATTTTGTTGATAGATTTCAAAGAAGCTGGGATTATCCCATTGAGAATTTGAAAGTTTTTGTTTCGTCCTATTGCCCATTCCACGTGGACTCCGTGGTGTCAAATTCTTTTATTTTCAGACCTCTCGTCAAGTTCAAATTGTTTTTTTATTGGACAGAAAAATGGAGTTTTTAGTCTAACACCTCTTTTCTCAAATTCTGATTCTGATACTGTGAATTGTCTGTCTTCTAGGACCAAATCTCCTTTTTCCGGTTTGTCCATCGAGCCACATTTCATAGTTAATTCTTTGTCCCTTACACTGCCAAACCAAAGATCAGATATGAAATTTATAGCACCACTCGGTGCAATACCAATAAGTGACGTACGTATTGTGATTTTTGTAGTTACTACAACTTGTTCGCTGAAGTTCTGGTTTTGATGGCTTCTGGGTGAAAAATTCAGTACAATCAATAATAACTCGACAGGCTGGATAAAACATTTTAAAGTGCACAGGCATGAATGATTGTGTGGTGTGCTTAGATGGCCAGATACTGATGGTTTTACCTTTGTGATACATTGCATCAATGCACTCATTCAGATACCTGGAGACGGTCCCTACACTAACATTAAACAATAATGCCAGCATATTTTCACTGAAACCTTGGCGAAGCCCTAGAAGTGTCATGAAAAAAATGTTGAGAGGGGAGAGAGCAATGTATTTGCTAAGGACAGTTTGTAAGTGGAAAGATGCAAAAATTGTATACATGTTGGAAGGCATAAAGCCTGTTGCTTGCTTCATACTGGCTGGTGTCATATTTTCAAATGTAAACTTTGGCTGTAATGCTCTTTGTTCCAAAAGGCCTTTAGCCGTCTCCAGACGCAAGCATTTCTCTTGTAACTCCTGCTGCAATTGATACAAACTGTCAATGTCACCATATGTCAAATCTGTCTGGGTCTCCTGGGTTTGGTACCCGGCCACAGGAATAATAACTGAAGCACCAAATTCAAATGTGGTCTTTCTCCTCTTTTTCCCATCTGGAGCCTTTGTATGGCTGAATCGGCTCGGTACTGTGTTTTTTTTTTTTTTCAAGAGGCGAATATCTGAAATAAAGAAATTGAGTGAACAGTATAAGAATTGATTTAGATCTGTTTTAGATCTTGAGAGCATATTTATCAAATTACATGAATAATGTTGATAAATAATACTTTTGAATGGAATGTAAATATTTGCCCTTTTTTGTCATTAAGGGGGGCTGGGCGGGTCCTGGAAGTCATTTTGGAAACCGCTGGGGGGAGATGATTTTAACCATCACCATCGAGTTCAGCATGGTCAAATTAGAGGAAAACAA
>JBCAUA010014927.1:0-12966 GCA_038406235.1 Peronia verruculata | reverse complement strand
TAGACTAATAACAAAAACTAGAACTTTCATTGTAAATTTATGGCATAAATTTATACTGTTACTAACCCTTTTTTCCCCCCCCCCCCCCCCACGTTACAGGACGTGATTGCTGTGATAGAGAGGCGGAGGCACGAATGTTTGCAGTGGGTGAGGAAAGTGAGGGAGGAGAAGAAAACTATCCTGAAGGAACAGCTGGACCTGATACAGGCCGAGAAAGAGAAAGTGCAGCTAGAATGTGATGGTCTGCAGTATCAGGTAAGGCCAAGACAGGACAGGGCAGAGAGCTTAGGGAATCGGGGATGAGATGGGGGTGGAAGGAAAAGGCTGGAGGGTGAGACGAGACAGACTAGATAGAGAGACAAGATGACAATGGGAAAGGATGAAAAACAGTGGAAAGAGTAACATCGAGAGAGAGAGAGAGACCATGGTAAGGAGATGCATCATGAAAGAAGACGGGGGTATGGTAAGCTTTTTACCTTCGGAATGTTAGAATCTGTTGCTTTAAATCTGTAAGAAAAAAGGAAAGATGATATTTTTGTGTTAGGGAAGAGAGAGAGAGAGAGAGAAACAAATGGTAGAGATGGCATAAGTGAAGCCGAAGCAAGAAGCATTAAAATGTATTATCTCAGAAGCTAGGTTAGAAGAGGACTTGTAAGTAGCAAAATCTTTGGGACATTGAAAACTCGAATTAATGTCAGTTTTTGCTCCAGTATTATTTTCTGAGACTGCAGATGTCTTTAGTAAAACCATCAACGATTTGGTCCTCTGAACACAGATCTTACTATGTTTCCAGACCGCCTTAAGCTTTGCTCACTGGCTCATTGTTTCATTGTCTCCTCCCTCTCACATTCGCCAGGTGGAGGTGCGGAACATCACCAAAAAGATCAGTGATTTGAATGAGAAGCTGGACACGACCAGCACACTGTCTGAGCCACGAGAGAACTCCTTCCTCCGTTATGAGTACAAGCACAATGACGCCCTCCGAGAGGTCGCCAAGGCCGTGAGTAACTTCGGGGCTGTTCGTGTCAGCACGACCTTCCCCGCCCTGACCACCGCCGAAGCCAAGAAAGCTGTGGCCCATCTGCGGACTTCGGTCAAGATTCTGACTGTAGACTACCACGGAAACCCCCGGTCGTCCGGAGGAGACCCAGTGGTCGTGGAATTAAGAAATGAAAAAGGCGATTTGGTGGATTCCAAAGTCAAAGACAATGATGATGGCACCTACGATGTTTTATATCTCCCAAGCAAGCCTGGGAAGTTGAAAATGTCCATCAATATCTTCGGCCGACCAATCAAAGATAGTCCCCTGCTGATTGACGTCAGCGATCATATAGAACCCATATGGAGGTTTGGATCTCGGGGTACCGGGGACGAACATTTTAACCAACCCACCCGAATCGGCACTGGCCAGGAGGACACCATCTACATTCTGGATACCGGGAACAGCAGAATCAAAGTGCTGGGGAAAGATGGCACGCTTTTGAGACATTTAGGCCCCATTGGGGTGGAGCAGGCCAGTGCCACGGGCCTGAGCGTCATGTCCAACGGAAATTTGGCCGTCATCAACTGGCGCACCAAATTCGTCTCCATCCTGGACCCCGACGGCTCTCTAGTCAAACAATACACCACGCCGGCCTTCGTGGAGCCCATCGACCTCGCTGTCAACTCGCGCAATGAGGTCATTGTCGCCGACAGCGGCGCACGCAAAGTTTTCAAATTCGACGCAACCGGAAACCTGGTCACAACGTTCGGTAGCCATGGCGACAAGGACGGTCAGTTCAAGGTCATTTCCGCGCTCTGCGTGGGTAAAAATGATGAAATTTTGGTGGCAGATCACAGAATTCAGATTTTTACTAAAGATGGGAAATACTCCCGGAAAGTGGCAGATTCTGGCGAAGGATCTTACGGAGGACTGGTAGTTGACAGCACGGGGAATATAATAGCCACAAAGACTGAGAAATCGTGCAAAGGAGAGAAGAGCAAGCAGGGAGCGACTCCCAAAGAGAAAGGATCCTCGGGAGGCCGCAGTTTTGTGCTTCTCTTTCACTCCAATGGCAAGTTGCTCTACTCCATCGACAGCAGCACCGACCGCCTCAAGCGGCCCAGCGGTCTGTCCATCCTCAGTGACTACAGGATTGTGGTGGCGGACCTCGGCAACAACTGCGTCAAAAAGTACTACTACAAATAGAGGTGGGTATAGTATAATATTTTGTTCTTCTTGTTTTTATTGTCATTGTGTTTTACTATGAATAAAAGTTGATATTAGTTTTTGTTGTTGTTTTTTGTTTCTGTTGTTATTGTGTGAAATTTTGAAGAACATCCCATACAGTCAAACACTGGTCTTTTTGTTGGTGTTGTTATTATTGTTGTTGTAGTCACCATTTCAGTTGTTTGGTAGTGCTGCTGCAAGCAAAGGTTGGTGTTCTCTTGTTGTTGTAACTGTCGAATTGTTTTAAAGCAGTACCTCAAGTAAAGGTTGGTGTTCCATTGTTGTTGTTGTCTTTGATCATAGGCTCCGAAATTAAGGGCCTTGAGTAGTATTAGAGCTTAGATTCATTAACTATAAGATAAATAATATTCCATTTCCCATGCCTAGACAGTGTTATTGTTTTTCATTAGCATGGATAACAGTGGGCACCTCACACTGTAACCACAAATCCTCTGTTCTGTACAGTAAAACACATGATCGCACTGAAATGAAAAATGCACAAATATGACATTCAATGGACATGCACTGTAGGTAATGTACATAGTTAAATTCACTTGTCTGTTGTTAACTAAGAAAGAGTTCTATAATTGAAAATAGAAAATAGGGGAACTTCCTTAACTCGTGTATGGACATTATCACTTCATTAGGGACCCAGTGATTGAGAAAATGTTCTATGTCTGTGTAAATGAACTTTGTTGGCGATTCTGGAAAAAGAACAGTTGTACCTGATGAAGGAAAGCCATTTGAATGTGACAGCTATGTGAAAAATATTCAGTTCTCCTCTAGGTTACTTTTCTACTTGTGTGAAATATTCAGATTTCTTTTAATTGGTTTGTTTTCTCCTACTGTTCCCCAGCAGATCAGACAGATGTCTCATGTGTCTAGTGAGCAGACCACATCCTGATTGTATATGCAAGTTCAGCACTTAGACTTGAGGGGACAGGATCACACCCATCACCGCCCGGTCTTTGCTGCAGAGCCAAGACTTCACCAGCCACACAGTCACCATTTTCTTCAGATTTCACCCACCACACGGTCACCATTTTCTTCAGATTTCACCAGCCACACAGTCAACATTTTCTTCAGATTTCACTGGCCACACAGTCAACATTTTCTTCAGATTTCACTGGCCACACAGTCAACATTTTCTTCAGATTCTCACCACAAAAATCGCTGTTCTTTCACATATTGTTGTTGTTTTTTTGCATATGTGTTTTCATTCTTACTTGTATGGACTTAGGGAAGGGGGACTCACTCATGCTGAAAGAGGAAATAAAATGTCTCACGGCCAGTCGAAATAAGACGTAAGTCGCCAGGCTAAAGCCGAGAAACCCAGCTTTGAACGTGTTGAGGGGTGTCAGACATCAATTATTTTTTTATTTTTTTTATTCCACAGATCAAAAGTACATTCTTTTCAGAACAAGACAATATCAGTCTTACCCTCGATGTATAAATATTTCTTCATTATAATCAGGGTTCTGTGAGGTAGGCATGTAGAATTATGCATTCAAAAGTTCATTTAAACTCAAATTTTCTTGGCATTTCAGTCATTACGGGGGGTCCCCCTTGTCTCTTTAAACTGCAATATCTCTTGCTAGAATGAAGCTAGCTCAAAACTTTTTTCACTACATGAAGGGTTTAAAATGAGCTTTCGCATGGTACAAAAACCTCATATGGTGAAAAATGGACATACGTCTCATTTTGACTGGCTGCGGGACAAATGGCATATCATTGATAAGTAAATAAGTAGCCTGTGAATTTCATTATGTGGGGCACATATATTTGTGGTTTGAGTTTTTACCTGGCCCAGTGATGCAATTAAAGACATCCTGGCTTTCAGTTTCTATTCTGTCAAAGACAAAAAATATACTTTCCATGAGGTCACAGTCAGACTGAGAGCTAAAGCTGACTTAGAGCCACTCCGCCCACAAGTTCTCAATGCCTTCAGCTGGCACAGGATCCCCCATCACTTGATATCACCAACCCCCCTCCACCCAGGCACAGAGATAGACAATAGCAGTTTTTCCACTAAGGGGTTCCCATCCCAGCTTATAGTTTGAAAACAGCTATTCCAGCTTTCAATTCACTTCCCGTCATGGTTTGAAAACAGCTATTTTATGCTAGAATTCCCTCCCCTTTCTTAGTATCACTTCTTTTACAGCCACTAACTAGTCCTACACTGTACACTCGCAGCCTTAGAGACAGATGTTCTTACGTTATTTCACCAACCCCATCCTTGTTCAGAGCCCTGCAGGACTCACACTTTTCCCCCCCAAGCCTCACATACCACACTTTCTTTTTACCTGTTATCTCCAAATTTCTAGACTGAGCTGCCTTGATGGCAAATTCTTCCTGCAACTTCATCATTCTGTGGAAAAACAAATTTACAGGCAGATCCAGATATGTGCTCTTTTAATCTTATCCTTATCGTGTTTTTCCACTCAAAGCCATTTTATGCAATATGTCCTTTTCTTGTATGTGATTCCTATGTCTTTGCCATGCCTAGGTCCCTGTCAGTTACAGAGTGAAGTATGAACAGTTTTCACTTTGACTGACATCTTTATTCCCATGTCCCCTCTTTGTCTCACACACTTTGCACACTTGACTATAGCAGAACTAGATCATAGCAAAGCCTCAATACTCTGACGTGCAAGAACAACAGCACTGGGTAAAATTTATGAGGATTAAGTTTTAACCAGCCTAGTTGCTTCCCTTTGCCAGACACAAGGGCTACTGAACAAGCTTTTGTCAAGAAAGCAAAAAAATTACCTTCCTGTGTGCTTTATTTTACTGCGCAATATTAATGAAGGAAATTTTGATACCATTATCATGGAAAGTAAATAACATTATTCAAACATCAAGAATTTTTCCATGGTCTGCATTTCAAACAGAGTTCAAAGGTCAAATACAATCCCTAGTGAAAGAAAGATGAAACTGAAGGAAAGACTTAACTCACTGAGCCCTAGGCCTTAGTTTACCGGCTGCTGCTGGTGCCTGACGATTTCTACCATTTTTCAAAAATAAGAAAAAAATCGTAAATATGTATCAAATGTTATGAAACTTGATGAAATGATAGTATAATAAATGTTCTTTACATTTATGAAATTGTTTTTACAACTTTCAAAGTAGTTTGAAAGATGTAGATAACAGAAAATAGAGGGAAATTTGGAGAAAAACTTTCTGACATTCACAGGAATAATGATAAATCACCCTCAATATGCAAGATACTACTCACCAAACTGAGAAAAATAATCCAAACTGTCAAATGAAGTATACTCAAACACATATAAGTCTAATCCAAACACATGATTATGCATGTAGATCTACCAGTTCGTCAGCTTTGATGCTACACAGTTCAAACATAGGGCAGTACAAAAATGTTATTGCTGCTTTTCAGTGTCAGCGAGAGAGATGTCTGAAAGAATGTGATTGCTGTATCTAAAGCAAAATGATAAATAGATTAGATCATTAAATAAATCTTGAATTAGACTTACATTATTGCACATGTGACAAGAGGGAGAGCATAACTTGTGTGTATCGCACAGGGATCAAGCCCAAAAGCCATACTAGATCTAGATCTAGTTTCCGCGTGTTGGTGTGTCCGTGATACATGCATGCAGTGCATATATTTTGCAGCAGTCCAACAAAATTCATATCAGGAAGGCCTTCTACATCACTTTCGTCAGTTGAGTCGGATTCTACAGTGGAATTAGTCATCATAGACATCTCCAACATATTGGGAGTCGAAAGACGCCATCGTCGAAGACAAAAACAATGCGAACAATGAATTAAGCCATAAGTCAGGGTTTCCTTGCCTACAAAGTTATTTTAGTAGTTGCCTATTAGTGTGTAATGTATAATCGTGTCTGCTTGGCTACTAAATGTGTACCACTAAAAATTGACCAATGGAAAGGTTGTTTGACGTCAAGATGTACAAGGGAGTGCTATACTGATATAGTCGGGGTTAGGATTCAACGGTTGCTGGAGAATACTGATATAGTCGGGGTTAGAACTCAGTGAGTTAAAATCGAGATTTTGTGAGGTAGGAATGTAGATTTATATGTTTGACAGCCATTTAAACTCGATTTTCTCTGAATTTCTGTCATTGCTGGGGGTTCCCTCTTGTCTCTTAAACTGCAGTATCTCTGGGTAGAATAAAGCTAGCTGAAAACTTCTTTCACCACCTGGAAGGGTATGGAATAAGCGTTCACATGATACCAAAAACCCCATATGGTAAAAAATCGACATACATCTCATTTTGATTGGCTACAAGCGAGGTCTGTCTAGCTGGAAACGTGGTTGGAATTGAGGAAGAGTAACAGTGTTTGAGTTCTTGGATTTGCAGCCAATTGTTTACATGTGTGGGGCATTGTAAAACCCAATCATAGTGAAAGTCTTCATTTCGACGTAAATACCTTTCACCAAGTTCTGAAATTTGCCATGCATTTTAAGACCTATTTCAGTTTTAAAAAAGAGTTTTTCTGGACATTGTTTGAGTGTCAGGTATGTTGAGAAGTAGTGATAGCTGCCTTTGAAAAAGTTGTCTTAAGTTTTTGTTTTATCTAGTAAAGTTATAAACATAAAAGCTTTCTTGCACAGTTATTGACTGGATGGAGTTAGAATCCTCATCCATGTATACATTTTGTCCACAGGTCACAGCAGATGGTAGTAAAGATTGTCAGGTGAACCCAGCGGAACAGGAGGCTCTTCTGGCCAAGCTTCACTACTGTGAGCTGTTTACAGCCTGTCTACTCTTACAGAAGTCCGGGAACTTTGTTTTCAAAGTCTTCACAATGTTTGAGCCATCTTCAGTTGTAATGATGTTTCTGCTCAATGTTATGTTCACTAAGGTAAGATCTGATCTGCTCAGTTCAGTTTTGATTTTTTTTTGTTGTTGTTGTTGTTGTTGTGAGAGATTAGTTTCCTCCCATATTAAATGTTGTATTTAATTAAATAGCACTCGTCCCAGTTTGAATGCTATTTTCAGTCAGGTAAGACACCACCCATTTGAATACTGTAGTAAGTTTAGTAAGGTTCTTCTCAATTTGAATGTTATGTTGAGTAAGACTTTCCCATTTTGAATGTAATGTTTTCAGAGTTAGGACCCTTCTGATTTTAAATGTTGTATTTTATAAAAGGAGACCCTCTCCATTTTGAAGTGTTGTGTTCAGTAAATTCAATTATAAAAGACACCTGCAAGAGTAGGAGAGGACAGCCAGTCTAAACAATGGTCACTATTGTTCCAATACAGAATCCAGACTGCATATGAAAAGGGTCATAGTAATAGTAATAGTAGATGAACTGAGACATGACATGATGGAATCAGACGCTCATCAAACTGAGACGACCGGAGCGATTGAATTTTCAACTTTTTTTTTTTCCTTCACAGAACCCTTCTATATTAATGTAATAATGTATTTCAGGTTAAATTTTCTGAAATAGATTGGATAAAGGCCCAAAAATTGTAATTTAGTGGCATGGCCCAATAAGGATTAAAAAGGATTAACAGAAATGATCGGCCATTTTCTCAATAAATTCAGCTGCAGCAGCAGGCCACCCTCATCTTCTGTGATTGCCAACAACTCGACTTCTACTTAAGGTAGAACACAAATTTTTTTTACACACAGAAAAGGAAATGAATACTCTTTGCAGTGATACCAGTAACTCCATATGCTCAAAATTTGATGAGAGCCTGATTTTGAATTTCTCAAATTTACAAAGTACCTAACCCCACACAGGACAAGATTAAAGTGTCATTGTCTATAATAATGCAAACAGATCCAACTGAGACACTCACATGTTTTCTCATTATCTGGGAAGCAGGAAAGGCAAGTGGTAATTGAGTACTTATATCCTTCTCAGTTAACAATATTCTGTCATTAGTTGGATACCTTTTTAAACCTAGATTGAGTCAGGAAATGTGTGTAAACCTAGGCGTCCCTATACCAGGCCAGACACCCACGGTAGGCATTGGAGGCTGACTGTTTACATCATCAGATTTAAAACACCGTTTAAAATATCAGTAATAAGAGGCCAAATTGTTGACCTTAACAAAATATTATTCATGCAAATCATAACTTAGCAAAAATGAGACACAAATTAATTCAAACAGATCAATGACATGAAACCATTCATCGGATTCAAATATGAGAAATATATCAGACATTTATAACAGTAGCCAAATTAAGAAAATGCTGCCAAATCTGTGAGCACCATGCATGCAGAGTTCAACAAAAGTTACACGATCTGAGTTTCGCTCACCAAAATTTCATCGTTTCAGAATGAAAGTGCCCAAACTATGTTATAAAGTTGTTGCAGTTAAAACAGTTTAATCCTAGGGCCACCATTTGTTGCCAGCCTTCAAATGAATCCGGTTACCTGGCCTTTTTATAGGGATGCCTAGGTGTAAACTGTCTTTCCCAAGGACCAAATGTCAGGACCCCTTAGGATTCAAACCCAGAATCTTTTGATTCTAATTCTAGCTGCCTATACTGCTAGGTCATTTGTGTATGTATGTGCATAATGGCTTGTCCTTTGCTTCCTCAGGTGCATGTGAAGAAGCCAGCCACAAGCAAAAGTGGCAACTCTGAAGTCTACTTGGTATGTCTGGGCTACAAAAAAAATGTCAAACATGAAACTTTGTGGAAGCTTTTGAACTTGACTGTCTGTAAGTAACAACAATTGGTCCTTTTCTGTTTGAAATTGGTCTCTTGTGTAGTTCATTGTATAAACTTGCATTAATTGATTTGGTGATTATTTACCACTGATTTAACTTCAACTGTTAGAATTAGAGCTGTTCTGTTAATTTAAAAAGGGTCAGTATTTAATCTGCATGAACAATATTAATAACTAATAAACCTTTGCCAATAATACAAATTAAACTTAACAGCGCTAGGAAGTGACAATTAGAGCCTCTAAGATTAAATAAATCATAGCAATAACAATGACTGGAAGTTTTGCTCAATGGTAAGAAAAGTCTCAGTAGCAGTTTGTTATCCAGCAGCCAGTAAACAGCTGATCTTTTGTTTCAATGTGGGAGAGACAGTGACATATCAGTCTGTGTTGCAGGCTGGACATCTAAAGGACTGAACTATGATTTCTTGGAATATGAAAAGTTAGTAAGTTTATATTTTTAATTGCTGTCAGATGACAATCAGATCTTACAGGATTTTCAGCTTCATTATCTGCAAAATTCTTATTGCTTTTCATTTTTCTTTTCTTAATATCTATCAGATGACAAAGAGGAGGGTACTTTAAAATTGGCACACAATATTCCTGAAAATTTTATGGAGCAGCATCGCAGTTGCTGTCACAAGTTCGCCAACTGGCAGATGGAGACTATCAGGTTCAATATCCAGCTGTTTGATAAGAATGACAAGTGGGCTTGGAAAGAGTTGAAGAAGAAACAAGATAGGGCTGTTGAGATTTATCAGAAACTGACAGGCCTCAGCAGGATGGAGGCTGACATCACCAAGGTCACACCATATTCAAGAACTGTAAGTTTGAATACACAGTCTTGAATTTAAATTTGAAGGAAAAAAAAAAAGAAGTAAATATATAACACATCCATAGAATACACAGGATCAAGTCTGTAAGATCATACCGTCTGGATTAAGATGAAAAGATTATATCACAAGCAGTGGTTTGTTATAAGACTCCATGATATGCCACTCTTTCTATTGGTCTATGACATAGTCTTAACCAAACCATCAAAATGGTTCAATACCTTTTAGCCATCTCACTGCTACCAGCAGTATGAGATATGTTAAAAAATTTGTCTCTCTTGTGTCGAAAAATGCATGTCTACCATCAGCCCACTCCACCACTAACCACCCTATCTTTTATGATCCAATATCCAGTGACCACCGACCAGTGATTTGCATCAATAAACAAAATCATTTGTCTCGCAGCCAGTCAAAATGAGACATATGTCAATTTTTCATCATATGTCATTTTTGATATCATGTAAAAGCTTATTTCATACCCTTTCAGGTGGTGAAAAGAGTTTTGAGCTAACTTTATTCTAGCCAGAGACAATTGCAGTTTAAAGAGACAAAGAGTGGACAACCCCCCCCCCAGCAATGACCAAAATTCCAAGAAAATAGAGTTTAAATGAACAGTCAAATGCATAAATATCTCACAAGAAACCAATTTTAATGAAGAAATATTTGTAAATCGAGGGTAAGACCGATACTGTCTTGCTCAGAAATGAATGTACTTTTGATTTCTGCAGTAAAAAAAATTCAATGCCTGAATCACCAACACTGATGAATAAGTGTAGATACTTTGATTGCCTCCACTGAAAAGTAGAGGAGAGATGTCAGTTGGCTGAGACTGATTGTGGGTTGAGAGACAGCTGTGGATGGATCAGGGAGACTGGCCATATCACAGATGCCTAGCACAGTACTGTAAAACTGGTGAAGCAGTTAGGACCATTTATTTTGAAATCATGATCAGAAAATTAGTGTAGGTAGGTAAAAATAAGGCAGAGAGGTATTCAGAAGAGAAACTTATGAAAGAGATTATTTTGTGATCACCTTCAGGGCAAAAGATATCACAAAATGGATATTTTTCTTGTGGCTTAATGATCGAGAGCATACAAGTCTGCCAGTCAAGTGGTTTATTATTTTATTTTATTTTTTTTTTTAGTAATTCTTGAATACAGTTATGATCTAGCAATGAAATACATAAAAAATAAAAAAAAAATCACTTTTGTTAAAATCTTTTTGCATTGCAGAAGCAATCATTCATCTTCAGTGTGTCCAACAGCTATTTTCCCACCGACAAATCTGGCCGCTATCACAAACACTTGAGAGGAACCTTTGACGTGCGGCAGAATCTCAGCTCCATGCCCTGGCAGGACAAAATGGCCTTGATGGAGGAGCGAGAAAATGATTGCCCACTTCTGACATTGCAGGTATGCAAGGGGCTTTGATCCATGGTCTCTCATTTCTTTGTTGTTATGAATTATCGAAAATGTCTTCTTCTCACACTATACAGATGAAATAATTTTTCGATGACTTTACGTGTCCACTTTATATTTATTTGAAAGATTCAGAAAGATTTTGGGCATTTGGTAGACTTCAAAATTTATTATGAATAGTGCAAAAATTCCTTTCTTCCATGAAGAATACACCTGTCAAATTTGCAGCAGTTTTCTTGAGGTCTCATTTTGATGCTATTGTATAACATATATGTTGGTATATTTATAAATGAGTGTAACATATATGTAGTATGATCTTATCAAAGAATGTTTTTAATTGAGACAAGTAAATCTTATCTTTATCTTTACTTGTAAGACACTAACTTATTTGAGCAAAATCGTTTTCATGACACCCATTTTCAGAGGCAGAGATAAAGGACTTCTACATTTTGCAATTTCCCAGAATTCTCTGTTATACCTCTACATTTTAGGAGTGAAACACATATGTCTTGCGACCAGAGTAAATGAGTCAAAAGTCGCTCTGGTCAATGAAGATATATGGCTGTTTTTGGTAGTTTTTAACTACTTTCTGACTAAGACACTAAATTTTTTAAATTTTTTTTTTTACAAAGCTACAATTTAACTTTTTTTTTAATCTGAAAAAAGATATATTGTGGTATCATAGTTGGAAAACAGTAAAAAAAAACGGTCAGAAACAGCTGTGACTTGAACTCATCCTGCTCAGTTTTTACTCATTTGCCCTGGGGTGCAAGACATATGATGCTGAGTAATCAGATTTGAACTCTGAGAGGTTTTTGTCTCTAAATCTCTTAGGTATTGATAGTATCTATGCTGCTTTTTTATTTGTGTTCTAGTTTTTTTTTTTTTCTTTTAGGAGAAAAAGGCTCGTTTAGGGTTAAATGCTGAGTAAATCTAGCTGGTTTATCTGTAAGGAAATCTGTGGCATTTACTTTTAGCTGTAACAGACAAAGGGGTGATATTAGAGGAGGAGGAATAGAAAGGGTCATGTTCGGACTACACCTGTCACTGATGAAGACTTCCCAAGATCAAAGTCAGCAATGTTACTTGACAATGAGTGTTTGTTTCATATTTGGTCAAAACTGATGTGAATGAAACTTTGGTCATCGTAACCAATTAATTGATTTTGACACCATGACCAATGTAACAGATTACTATCAGCAATTATGCATAGGCCTAAAGTAGAGGAATGAACAGCACAGAACTTGCCTTTGAAATATAACTTATAATAATAGCAGGGTTCATGATATGGAAGAACAAAAATTGACATAGTGCTATTTGCTATTCCCACTCAATATCTTAGTGTTATCTGCATTTTCACTCCTCATCTTATGTATGATGATCTACCCTAGTGTGCCCAGAGCTTCAAAGGTCTGAGAGGGTCTGATATAGATGGCTGGAACGACCTGGCAAAAGGGGACGCTTTCACTGTGATACAAAGCTCCATGCTGTGTGACAGTCACCTGCTGCAGGATCTTAACATGATGCTGGAGAACGTAGATGTAAGACACTAGCTGACTCTCCTATGTGATAAAGAAAGGATAGAAACACTGCAGCTCATTGTTATTTTTTGTATGGCTTCAGACATCTATCAGATGGTGGAAATTTTCAGTTTACAGCATATCAGTCTTTTATAAATATAATAAGAGCGACCAGGGGGTGTGGCACCTATCTTCTAGTCCAATAAAGTCAGAATCGGCAGGCATTTAAAATTCAAACAAATTACAGACGTGGGCAACTGATACCCAACTGTGTTATAGGCTACTCTTTATTTTGATTGAATTTACACAGTTGT
>JBCAUA010014916.1:0-12966 GCA_038406235.1 Peronia verruculata | reverse complement strand
CCCCTCTCTCTCTCTCTCTCTCTCTCTTTCTCTCTCCCCCCCCTCTCTCTCTCTCTCTCTCTCTCTCTCTCTCTCTCTCTCTCTCTCTCTCTCTCTCCCCCCTGCATTTTGACTGAGGTCAACCTAGAGCAATTGAGATCTGCGGTCGATTAGCACACAGTGGCCTTCTCCCATCACTTACCTGGGGATGGTCGAGTAGAAGGATTCCCAGCACAGGCCTCTCCGTCCCATATATGAAAGCAGATTCATGGAGGAAACTCCTAGTTTAATGCCGCAAGGATCATGATTCATTTTGAGATCTACACCGAAGATAGGCCTATTTCATACTTTAATATTATAGATATAGGCACCGAAGAATTGTATTGAAGAACCTCCGGTGGAGCAAGTGCAGTCCGACCACTGAGAGAGACCCGGCTTGTTCCGTTGCTAGGGTGCTATTTGAAGTTGAGCGTGGCTTTGAAGATATTATGAAAATCAAGAGCTTTAAGATAACAACGGCAAGCTATGAATACAAAACCCGGCGTGCGTGACTGTCTTTATGAAAGGTTACTCATAGGAGGCTTTTCTCGGTGGATTATGAGGACAGAAGTCACTATCGTGCACAATTTTTCACCTTCTTTCTCTCCATCATCTTTCTCTTTTTGTCTTTTTCCCTGTCACTTCATTTGGTCTCTTTCGCTTTCGCCTCATCGTCGACTCTTTATCGACTGCTGAGTTTCTCTTGTTACCTGCTTTTTCTTTCTTTCTTTCTTTCTTTCTTTCTTTCTTTCTTTCTTTTTATTCCTCTCATTTTCTCTATTTCTTTCCCTCTTTTCCTTTGCTCTTTCTTCTTTCTTTCTATCTGCCATTTTTTCTTTCCATTCTTTTCATCCTCCAATTTATTCTTCTTTTTGTCCTCCTCTCTCTCCCCCCCCCCCCCCCTCCTCTTCCCAAGAAATGTTCACATTAATATTATAATATTATATATTTTCTTATATATTTTCTGTCACTTTTGAACTGCTCACTGTCTTGTCCTCTGCTGCAAACATTAGTAAGGTTACACAAAAATTGTACTTGAAAGTATGAAATTGTGAACATTTGGTTGGCCCCATGGTAGGTTTTTTTACGCATATTCCCCCCCCCCCCTTTTTTTTTTTTTAAGTTGTTTTTACCTTTCTTTTGCATCTTTAATTAATCGTCCAGTTTTCCATATCATTTGCTTTTGGTATAATTATTATTATCTTTGAACTCCTAAACGAAACCAACCGCGTTGTTCTCAGTAAAATATCTGTAATGATACTGAGGCGTCGTTAATTTCCCCCGTGGGGGCCCGGGGTATAAAAGTAGGTTCTCTGCTCCCACCTGCAGGTGGTGTAAGCCCCACCATCGTGGGGGGGGTGTCCCATGGAGTGTTATCCAGCGGAGACATCTCTTCTCACCCCCTTGCCTTTGCTGCTGTCTTCTGTCCCGCTCTCTTTCCTCTCTTCTTCTTGACCTACCTTACCGTGTTTGACACAATATAGCCGTAATCTAATCGTTCTGATGTGTCGTTAAACCCCCCAAACTACAACACAACGCGTCGTTAAATACCAACATAAACAGAAAGTGTGTACGGCTCAATAACGAATGCTATATAATTAAACCTGTATCAAGTGTCATGCGAGACAGTGGCCTAGGCGGTATGAAGTTTCCTTTGCTGGCATCGCTGACGATGTGGTATTCACTTACAGCCACTCCTTTTCTCTATAATAATCTCTAGATTGGTATAGCATGCTTTGATAGAAGGCCGCAGATAGCTGATAGACAGTAAGTTATAGTACCTGTTGAGCATTCAGAATTGTTTTGTTCCGACCAAGCGCACGGCTGGAAATTTCCGTCTATTTTTATCGTGGGTACAAACACTCCAAACTGTTCACTGCCATTGACACGGGCGGAAAATGCACACAAAAATGCAAAATAATTAGTGTTCTCGGCTCTCTTGTGATGAAGCGGTAACACACATAAGTGATTGTTTTATTTTTAGCATGGGTACAAACATTTCGACGGGGATTTCCAGGTCTGTGCTTCGTCGAATATGAGCCAATGGACATGATCTAGCCGTCCTTATAACATGGCCAAACACCAGTTAGAATAATTAATATTGATGGTCAGCCTTCAATGGTTTGGCTTAGCTTGTCTGTTATGGGGAGTGTAGGACAGAATTCATACTACCTAGGGATTGCTCAACCTTAACTCTTATCCTAACCCTAAATCCTTATCCTAACGGGATGTTGTTTTAAAACATGGCAGTGTTTGTTACCTATGGATCTACCAGCGTTAGACCATGCGTTATGTTTGCCGAAACATCCAGTTCCTTTTTGTCCTCTTCATGATTCCGCCAGTGACAGGTGGACACGATTATGCCTATGTGTTAAATTCCTAGTTTGTTCTTTTACTTTATAATAAGCTTTTTTTTTTTTTACTGCATGCTACATAAGAGATTACAGAGCTAAAATTGCGAATCTATGGAAAATGTAGGTCTAGTTTTCAGTGAAAAGCCGTTTTGTTAGTGTATATTAGTCATGGTCAAGCTTCACACTTCTTGTGGAATTCCCCACCCGCTACTACTCCCATATTATGTACTATTAACGGTACAACCAATCGGTCAGCACTTGACCCAATGCAGAGAGAGCAGTGACCCGTGCGCTGGGAGGGGCCGGCCGGCCAGTCCACTACTGCCCTCATCTGACCTCCGCTGCACCCGTCTAGACCTGGCCTGACCCCTGAGGACTGGACCGGTCACCTGAGCTGACCTCTTGCATCTCTGCCGGCCCATGCCTTTGCCTGGGCTTCACCTTCTCACACACCATGACCGGCCTGTCCTCTCGCACGGCAACCGAACGGTGGATCAACTCAAAGAGATCAGTGGTTCTCAGCCTGCAGCATTATCTGACCCTTGACATCACCTGTCTGTCCCCGCGCCCTGCCACTGAACAGATGGGGGTAATGACCAAGAAGAAGAGAAAGAGAAGGCTCTTCGTCCTTTACCTCCTTGAAAGAGAGACTACCCCAGGTTTAGAACCCTTGGGCTAGTGTCGGCGATGTCAGTGACTTTGGCGGATTCTCCTCGACTTTTGACCCCCAGTGAAAAGGTGTACGTACGTACGCGTTAGTGTTCTGTCAAGTGTTGCCACCGACACTAACTTCTCAGCACTAACACTTTGACGCCTCTGTTGGCTCGCCATAATCTGCCGATGTCAGGGGAATGTGGAGGGAGTTGTCGATGCAGCGATCAATTTATCGACACCGTTTGTTTGAGGTGCAGATACAGGCGAGATCCTCCGTTACCCTTGTAAAATTGCATTACTTGTACTATATGAAACGATAGCGGGACAGTCCCACTTTTGGATAGGAGGGGGTGCAGGGAAGGAGTTGACTTCAGGGGGGGGGGGGGGGGTGGCAATGTGGTTATGCGTCAACTACTCGGTGGAAAACCCACATCGTGGACATCGCCATTTCGAGTCTCGGATCCTACCATCGGAGTCGGAGGTCGATCCTCTCATCTCATGGGTATGGAAGCCCTATATCTAGTCTTCTCGGATAAGGACGAATATATTCTAATCTCGCGTCCGGTATGCAGGTTACACGCGTTAAACTACCTTTGGCACTTTAAAATTGGATGAAGATTAAATATCTCCTTGCTCCTGTCTTCTGTACAGCCTTGTTTCCTCTCTTCTTCATGACGTGTAAATGTATCTTACCGTGTTTGACACAGTAGAGCCGTAGGCGCCGTAATTGTGCTGATGTGTGGTTAAACCCCAGCACAACACATAAAGATAGGCGGAGATGCAGCTGTCTAGGCAAAATTTCCACAATTCAAATTTCTAGCCACAAAAATTGTTTTCACCAAAATCAAGGCGGGCATTTAAAGCCGCCTGAGGTCATCCTATTATTTATATATATTTCAGGGATGTCAAATTTCCTACTTTAGTAGGATTTCCATCTTTTTGGCTGTCAGTAATTTCTCTGTTGGCCCCAAATCCGATATTATTTACCGGTAATGTACTTCAGTTTTACTTGTTGCTAAAGAATATACCAGGGACTTTTCCTACTTTTTCATGTAGACGGATTGACATCCCTGATATTGATACTTAAATAATTAAAAAGGAAAAAAAAAAAATCACTGTGAAATCATGATATGATGATACATTAATCTGCTGTGTTCCACAGTAGAATGACAATGCGGGCGCTAAGACTAAAGTGGGATCAGAATGGATGAAGGAAGAAGGACTATGGGAAGAGAGAGAGGAGGAGGTTATGATAACGTAATATACGATAATTTGTAAGGGAATCTCTGTGTCATTGGTGTCTTGTTGCTTTGTGTTTTGTTGTGGCAGGCTTGGGTGCTGATGAACAAGAGAGGGGGGGGGGGGAGGGGGAGGAGGGCAGATAGATGTAAGTTCATCTTTAAGGTGAACTGAGGTTAAGGGACATTTTAGCAAAATTTGGCTAGTTCAGTGACAGGGCTATTGACTTTTAAGATTGGATCATGAATATATTAAAAGTGTCCAGTGACATTGGTGGTATGTGAAGTTTTGTTCAACAGCATATCAGCGGTAGCACCATGACAACTGACATATACACTAGGTTAGCGCAATTTTTTTTTTAAAGTCACCGAGCCCATATTTACCACTTACAGTGTTATACGACGGTTAACTACTATCCAAACTACTGGTAAACAGTTTAAACATTTATGCTGTTTTCACATGCTCAGTCTCTGCTGTTAAATTTTTAATACACATAATCATTTGTGGAATAGTTTTCAAGTTTCCTTTGTTTAAATAATGGATTCGGTGACTTTTGCGCTACCCCCTATAATAATGATAATACGTGCTCTAATTACATGCCGGTTGGACAGTCTTTTTCTATTTTATAAAATAATACATGCTCTAATAATAATGATAATAATTATGATGATTGTACTTTGTTGCCCTGAAGAAGAGTCAATTTGATTCGAAAATTTGGCTTACATTTCGGCTTTCATTTCAACATAAAGATGAAGTTATTTATATGCGTTACGTGTATTTGCTTTTTTAAATTTTTTTTTTTTTTTTTAGTTGCCGGTTGGACAGTCTTTTTCTGTTATATGAAATGATAATATGATGGTGGTAGGTGTGTACGAATGAGTTTGTCATTTTAATGTTTTTGTTCATGCATTGTTTTGTGAGTTTGTGAGTATATAATAATTGTGTGTTAAAGTGTTCGTCATCTGACGTCAGTATGAATGACACATTATGACGGGACCTATTCCTGTGTAAAGAGTGTGAGAACAGTTAACGGAGATGAGGACATATAAGTGTGAGATCAGTCCAAAGGTTAAACCTGCGACACCAGTTCGAGCACTGTGATGACTGTGGATCTGTGTGTGTGTATGTGTGTGTGTATTGATGTGTAGATGTGGGTATGGGTTTTTGTGTATATAGTGCATTGTAGTGTGCGTTCATGTGTAAATAGATATTATGTGGGTTTGTGTGTATTTGTGTGTCGGAAGGAGGGGGGGGGGCGAGTATATGTGTGTGCACTGAAGAAGAAACCAGAATTTTATGTGTGCCAGAAATTGATAGAAGTGTAAAAAGTGGAATACGTTATTTGCCTCGTACTTTGGGGTGAGAAAAAAGTGTAACAAACTCCTCGTCTATTTTTTCCTCTTATCTTTTCATTCAATCTAAGTTCAAAATGTGTTCCAAGACTCGAACTTCCACCACTTAGGCGCAACCCCACTGTGGTCATCCACGAATTAATAGCAAAATCATGACAACGAAGGGCTCCCTTATGATAACACGCCGTTCTGTTGTTGTTGTTGTTGTTGTTGTTGTTGTTGTTGTTGTTGTTGTTGTTGTTGTTGTTGTTGTTGTTGTTGTTGTTGTATAATACACCTTTCAGCCACTTGTGGACGGTTGTTTCGATCTTGCATCTTAATGTACTCAGTCATACGTACATTGGCATTACCTCACCTATTTTGTGTGTGTGTGTGCGTGTGTTGTTGTTGTTTGTTTAGAGTCTAGGTGTATATGTCGATGTTGGTTAATTTATTATTATTATTTGTTTTTATTACTATTATTTTACATATCTCTGTCCTGCCGAAATAATATATTGAAATTTGAAAATCAGATAAACATGATGTGCCTTTGGACCTTCGTCTCTCAAGCTGTCAACCCGTCATTTCCGTGGTGGATTCATTGCAGATCTTAGTGGTGTCAGCGGTCTAGTCGTCAAGTCGTCGGACCCTGAATCAAAAGTTTTTGTGTTCGAAAGCTGACGAGACTTTTGGGAAAGATATTTTTTTTTACATATTTCCTAAATCGACCCAGATTGAAATGGGTGTTTTGCAATAAAGCAGAAAATACAATTGTTAAATTGATAATGATTTGAGCATCTTACCGTAGCCCGCCTTGTACTGGGGATGCCAAATTTCCCACTTTAGACTTTTTGACTGCCAGTAATTTCTCTGTGGGCTATAAATTCGGTATTGTTTACCATTAACGCACTTCAGTTACGCTTGTCATGAAGCTGGGAACATACATTTCCTCGTTGAATTTGTCTAGATATTGTTAGATTGTAAGAGTTGTGCTGTACTAGAATGACCGGTATCTAAATGCCAGCCATACATCGCCAGTTCCACCTGGGAAATGTCCAGTCTATCAAAATGAGACAGATGTCGATTTTTTCACAATGTGGCATTTTTGGCTTCATATGAAAGCTTATTTCATACCCTTTCAGATGGGGAAAAAAGTTTTTGAGCTAACTTTGTTCTAGCCAAAGATATTGCAGTTTAAAGAGGGACCCCGACAATGATCGAAATTCCGAGAAAATCGAGTTTAAATGAACTGTCGAACGCATAAATCTACATACCTACATTACAAAAACCTGATTTCAATGAATCTAGGGTAAGACCGATACTGTCTTGATCAGAAACGAATGTACTTTCGATTTCTGTTTGAAAAAAAAAAAAAAAAGTCGATGTCTGACCCCCCACAAAGCCTGATTTCTCGGTTCTAGCCCAGTAACTAACGTCTCATTTCGACGCCCCGAGACTATTGGAGTTTTGAGTCATTTTGACGTTGTTCTCGAATGTTGGTCTCTTTGAGAAACGGTGAACTCCCAGCCAGTACCAGCTGTAAAGGTGGCAAGCTTGTACCGGGTGTACTTTGAACTTGGATCCCGTCAGTTCACCTGAACGATCAAAGGCTCCGCCGCCTTGTCAAATCTTTGTTCCACCGGCAGCAGGACAGTCAGCGACTTGCGAACACGGGTGGAATTCCCCCATGATCGGTTGTAGATCTAGTGCTGCTGGAGCCGGATTGTGAATGGTGGAGGGGGGGGGGGGGAATTCATGGTCGTTGAGTAGGTGCACACAATTACAAGGTCATCTAACAATATCGCCTCAAGTGCTAGTGGTTCTAGATTATATTGACAATGGCTTGTATATCGTCTTTGCGTTATAATCTTTCTTTCCATTTTATTCTTTCTCTATCCCCCCTCTCTTTCTATCCTTTTCTATCCACTGTCTCTCTATCTCTGTCTATCTTTCGCTCTTTCTGCACGGGCGTGTATGTTATATCTTTGTGGTATATTTACCTGGTGTATGCATAACCAGCCGGTGTTTGCTTTGTTTCCTTCACTGTGATAGCTATCAACGATCTCACAGTACATCCACCAGCGGCCTTGTGCAATACTGCAATATGTAATTCTCCGCCCCAACCAGCAAATAACCAGAATATTGAGATAACCAACCCCAGGAGGTGAAAGACATACTTAAACAGTAACCGTAGGAGCCAGAATATCCCAGGCATATGATTGAGATGGTGACCCTCTGCTTTGCTCACACATCACACTCCATTTTGGGATCCAGTGTTGTTACTGCATCTATCAGTCACCCTGGGCGCGCTCGTAAGGAGGTGAATCTGACGGAGTGTTGAATTTTCTTGAAAATCATCGTTTTGTATACTGTCTGAAATTATTATACAGGGATGTCAAACTTTTCTACTTCATTAGGATTTCCTACTTTTTGGCTGTCAGTAACTTCTCGGCCCTAAACCCGGTGTTATCTACAATTAACGTCCCTCAGTTTTACGTGTTGCTAAGGAATATGCAGGAACTTTTCCTGCTTTTTCATGCAGAGAGATTGACATCACTGATTATATAACAACAGCCCATGGGTGAACTTATATGAACATGACGGTACACACTCGTAGGGATGAGAATCTGGTGGAATGTTTGATTTTCCTGAAAATCGTTTTGTAAAGTGTCCGAAATAATTATGTTACAACGGCCCATGGGTGAACTAAGGTGACCATGACGATACACGCTTGTACGGGGATAAGAATCTGGCGGAATGTTTGAATTTTTTTTAAGATTATCGTTTTGTACACTGTCTTAAATAATTATATTACTACTACACAGCTCATGGGTGGACTAAAAATATTACCCTTTTTTACCTCAAGACTTCAGAAATCCTTGCTACCTGTAGTATTAGATCTAATCCCGACAATTTACCATTGTTACTAACAGGTAAAATTCACGCGTTAATAAAAAGAAACCTAACAAAGCGTATTTATGATTTTCCCCACCCCGTTTCCCCCGCCCATTCTATTGATTCTCTAGTACAGACTTGCTAAAGTTGCCAGATCAGCATTTATGTTTGTTACCACCAGTATAAGGGCTCTTCTCCTCCGTTGTCTTTGTTGAAGTTTACCTTCTCATACCGTCTCTTTGCACCCCCAACTCCCCTTCCCTCTTCTTTCTCGCCCCCCCCCCCCCTCTCTTAAAGCCCAGGAAATAGAAAGAAGGAACACTTGTCACTTGCGAGCCACTTACCCAGACGCGAACTTCATGATTGTAATAGATACTTGACGTTTAATAATCAAAAGAACGGGTGAGCAAGCCATTAATATTTTTCACAAAGAAGCCACTCATACCTTTTGATATGACCATGAGAACATGCAATATTATACCAGTTCTGCACAGGATGCTGTTGATGTTGTCGTCGTTGTTGTTGTTGTTGTCGTCGTTGTTGGTGGTGGTGGTGGTGTTGCTAAGCTATAGCTATAGTGTCTCTAGCTAGCAAGGTATTACTAGCAATTCACCAGAACATTAATAAAGATTATATAGGCTTCACATTGCACCCGATACCCTGACGGGACACAGCGACCGGCAGGGCTGGTTGTTGTAATTATGCAAACGACACCGCTGTACGAGGTGCACAGCCTGTGTAAGCTGGTCTGCATAAGCTTAAAAAAGAGAGAGAGAGAGAGAGAGAAAAGAAGAAAGAAGAAACGAAAGAAGGAGGCTAAGAAAATCCCCAGTCAGTTGTAAGGCGAGAACGGCTCAATTTCCTCAGGTGAGGCGGTGCATTTGATAGCGGTGGTGTGTATGTGTGTGGCGGGCTAGAGATGGAGGGAACAACGTACTTTGGCATAACACCTTTTCCTCGAGAACTTCAGCATAGAGAAATTCCGGACTTAGATTTTGTATTGGTAAAGGATCTTCTTACTCTTAAGGGGTTCATTCACGATCACGCCAAATTGTCAGTCATGCTTAGTGCCCCAGAAATGTTGATGCCAAGCAAAATTGAGTTTGAATGGGGACAATAGTTGGCTTGATCAAGCCAGATAGTTTGGCTTCGCTCGGGGGCAGAATCAGGTCTTTCTGTTTTTTTTTTTCAGGCAGTCGTACAGAGGTGATATCCAGCTAATCTCCTTTCTTTCTTTCCCACCCCCCCCCCCCACCCCTCCTCCTCCTTTCCCAGAACATTGGTTGGTGACGTGTTATGTGGAAGCTCGGGATCTAGTGTGAAAAGCCAAAATGACAAGTAGAATTGAGGGTGACCGGAGGAGGTCATCAAGTCGAATTGACAAACCGAATGGGAGATCGTTGTGCTCAGTTCTATTACTTAGCTTTACCAGACAAAAGAGGGATTGAACAAGCACCGTATAGAGGGAAAAAATCACTTTTGTGCTCTCTCTCTCTCTCTCTCTTTCTCTCTCTCTCTCTGTGTGTGTGTGTGTGTGTGTGTGTGTGTGTGTGTGTGTGTGTGTGTGTGTGTGTGTGATAAACTTTGGTAGATAATTTATAATGTTTATGCAGTTTTATCTTCACCTTTTCTTTTAATGTATTTCAGGTAAAGTAAAAAAAAAATAAATAAATAATACTCTCTGACCTGCTTGATATAGGCAACCTAGAAGAGGACTCTTTAACACCCCGTCAGACTTCCAGTCTCCTATCCAAGAGGTTAAAAGAAAATTCTAGCCAAAGAGAAAACAAAAATGACGATTTCTTTTATTTATCTATTGGTAGGAATGGAACTCTTGCCTGAAGGTATTATCAATCTAGCCGCTAGGCTTCGGTACTCGAACTAAAAAATTGTGAATATAGTCATGGTCTTCGTGTTTTCATAGGTCAGTGCGACTACGTCATAGACAAGCCAATTGTAGTCATTAAGTTCAGGGATTAAGAGAAGACAGCGGGATTTTATTGAAGAAATGGAATGGACAGGTATGGAAACTTCACATGGGCATCAGGAAAGAAGCTGTTGGAATCGACAATAAAAGATCAACCGCCGTGGCTACAGATCGGTCATAGCTTTAGAGAACTGCATACCAATACATGTATTGCCAAAAACAAAAACAAAACAAAAAAACAAACAAAAAAAAAAATAATAACATAGAACCTATAGAGAGCAAGGTGCAGAAGTAGGTCAAGAAATACATGTAGATCTACCTTAAAACCCGATGATCGAGACTGAAAGAAAGAAAAGCCGATTGACTTGGCAGTAGACAGAAAAGAAAACACTGTAGAGGAGCTAAGGAATCGTTTGAAGAGGACCTGTGCTTCACTAGGAACTGATGATCAGTAGAAAGGCTATATATAACACAAATATGATCACAATTTCCAAATCAAAAGAAATTTTTTGATTAGAAAATGAAAGAATGTCAGATTTATGTTTCATGATTATAATTTACATAGATTTATAAGACTATTATAACAAAATCATGACAGATTTAGAACAACAACAACAACAACAAGTAAAAGCAATCTTCTCGAGGTATGGCTGACTCCAATCAAACCAGTGATTCGTGTTCTAGATAAATACTCTTACTGTTACTGGTCCCCTAACCAGCCAGGGTCGTAGGGGTCATGCTGCATGCATGATGGATGAATGATGGACCAGCTGGTTCCACTTCGTGCGGTTGTGGGCGCGTGCTTGTGTGACAGCGAAGCTTTTTCCTGTCCATTCAAGGATGTTGTCGGTCCACTTCTTCCTCTGTCCGCCCTGTCTTCTTTTCCCCTGTACTGTTCCTTACAGGATGGTCTTTGCAAGTCCTTCAGAGCGTGTTACGTGCCTACACCATCTGAGTTCCTTCTTCTTCACCGTGGTCAGTGTGTCTTCATAGGGATGCCCTTGTTGAGTGACCTTTCTGCAGACTTCTTCGTTGGTGACATGATCTTTATATGAGATGCCGAGGAGTCTTTTGAGGCATCTCATTTTTACTGCTTGGATCCTCCTTTGTAAATCTGCGTTCAGTGTCCAAGCCTCGCATGCGTACAGCATGACTGAGATGACTAGAGCGTGTAGTAGCTTTACCTTGGTTCCGAGAGGGATATTTATGTCTCTCCATATGGTCTTCAGTCTTGCCATTGCTGCTGTTGTTTGTGCCGCTCTTGCCAGGATTTCGGTCCTAGATAAATAAAAACCAAACAAAGAACAGAGTTCTCTACACAATTTGTCGGAAAAAAAGTAATATCAAACTGGCGACGGACTGTGTTGCTGCTTTCACATTCTCTGTGTTTGCATAAAACAGACGCCGAACAAAAATTGCTGAACATGGAGAAAATGGACTGCATACTATGAAAAATTTTGGACTGGACCAGATTTGACTGCATTAATATAACATAATTAATTATGTTATCTACCGACATTGTTATATTTTCATTCTCTCTTTCATTGCTATAGTTGTTTGTTTTTCAAGTCACTTTTTCATTTTTAATCTATAAAGACCCAGCATAATGACATGGTTTTATTCCTTTAATCGCTAACTGCTTTGAGTTTTATTCGTATTTGTAATAATACTGATAGTTACTAAATTTAATAATAATGAAAAGTTTCATTGCGATAAAGAGTATGAACATACGAAGTATGTCAAAGGTCAAAGGTCAGCGGCGAGTACCTTAGACGCAGCAGAGGTTGGGGTCAAATTGAGAACTTCGACTGCAAGCGAAAAGAGAGACACTGGACACAGAACACGAACACGAATAATATATTTGTGGTGTTGCATTGACCACTAGATGACTGATAAGACAATGTGTTCATCTCTCTAGGTAGGTGAGGTCCGCGTGCGATTGTTCACGTAGTAATGGCAGAATCTGTTAATTGATCTGAGAAATCACGAAGCCAAGACATGGACGTCAGCAATCGGAAAGGGAGAGGAATTGACAATGGATAACATTTGTTTAAGGCTTCTTGTAAGTTCCTTCATCTATTTATTTAGCCTAGCTTGTCACTGCTCTTAGAAAATACAAAAGAATTGCAGATGAACATTGAACGGGAATTCTGCATGAGTAAATGGAAACGTGTTGTAGCGACTAACATAGATGAGATCTAATCATCACAATTGAATTTAAAGAACTGTTGCCACGCACTGTTATTGCCCTTCAGCACAGCTATTGTCATCCCCACCAAGACCAGAACTTAGAATATTTTTCCAGTTTTATTAACTGCCAGTATGCAGTGTAGAGTGTCAGTTTTGGTGTTTTTCAGGTTGTGTTTCGAAAGTGCTGTACATCTATTATTTATAAACCTATTCTATTTCAGAGCTAGATCTAGATTAGATTTATATGCAGTGTTCCGAAGTTCGCGCCTCTATTTTTAGCGATTCAGCCTAAATCTCGCGAAATCCCGTACCTGTGTTCAAATGAGGTAATAATCATTCTCGCGAGATCTGAAGCGGT